>JAVSBT010024343.1:5425-18627 GCA_033118115.1 Pharyngocirrus eroticus
GTAACCCAGCTACTGCTTAAAACATCCCAGTTATGGTAATTCATTTAAATCCTGCTGCATGGTAATGAGACTGTGGCGCCTACAGATATTACCCCTGATTTATCTCCCTAACTTTATCTGGTTCCGCGCAATTTAGTTTACAAATAGGTTATTTTCCGAACATAGAGGTCATGCCCATGTTTGATTTATTACTATAGCTGTCTTTTTTCAGACTCATCGCTGTATATTTCCAATGCTGTATAATGAGTCGACAGCTGATACACCTGCACGATCTCTATCTTTGGAACTCTGCGGGAGATATATCAGTGGCACCACCTGATAGTGCATTGATCCTTTTTACCGTATGATTACAGTAATGTATTGTATCAACACATCACATCAATTCATAATTTTGAAGGTGTATTACTGTTAGATTACAGTAGAATGCTATGAAGCAGGATTTCAGTAATTTACCATTAATGTTAACGGTAAGATGTAACAGTGCATTAATTGCTGCTAGTATTCCGCCCAATGAATTCATAATTTGATAAATACTAGATAGCTATGATATTTCAAATGTTTCTACTCAAATAAGGAAGTAAATATTTTAGATACCTAAAAAGGTGTGTGTTCACTTGTTCTTTAATCAAGAATATGATAAATAATTTAAATGAATATGATATTTTTAGAGCTAAACATAGAAAATAAATATCAACTAAATTATGAAGAAATACATTTTTGAAAGGAAAAACACTGCAATGCAACCTTTTTCATAAATTACTAGGTATATTTATTGTCCATCATCCATATATGCATACAGTAATGTTTATTTCCCTCATCAAATTATAATGTTTACATTATTAAAATTCACAAATAAATATTTTCAAGATTGTCCTTTTATCAAATGGCAGCCTATATTGAAGTAATCACAACTATTTGAAATTGTATCATCTTGAAGGTCAGTAAGATTTTTGCTATAAAACTCAAATACTATGAATTGGAAAATGAAGAGATACATCACTTCTTATTTTAAAGTCAGACAATGTACTATACATACATTATTTAGCTTGAGTTTAAACTTTGAAGTGCCCTGCACCCTTTGAATAAATGTTCATGAATTCATTATATTGCAGTCCAGCCTTTCACTATTTCATTACAGATATAGAAAAGCTACATACTAGTTTTCAATATCAGTCCTTTAATTGTACATTTGATCACAATTAAATCCACACAAATGACTGCTCATTTTTATAACGTTCATCTTGTATGAATGATTTTTGATGTCTATATATTTGATTTGATTTTTTTGATTCTTCCCCACTTGGATATCATTTTGAAGAATTTCTCCATAGCGTGTGATGCTTCAGAAATGGGTACACCAATACCTTCTATACGGTTGAATCACACATAAATGTTAGTGTCACCATTTTCTTAAAAGTATCTGAAAACTTTCTCAAGAAATTACGATCAAAATTATTGTTGACATACTCTCAAATCTTGATATAAAAATGTATTGTGATTTGATAAGCCTGAACTAATTTTTTAGTTTGAGATTCATATCATATTGTACTTATGTTATCTATGCCAAGTACTTGACTTTGACTTTTTTCCATTTTATGCTTATCAAATCATGAAATGTTTCTTAAAGGATTATTTCGTTATTTAATACAGCCTCTTATAGATAACTATATAGGCATCTCTTTCTACCTCTTCTGGTAACTCCATTATAAGTTCCCTATTATCTTCAACATCCAACATATATTCTACTCTTGTAGGATCCATGGAACGGCCAACAGAATAGTAAAAGCCACTTGTATTGGTGTCACCACGATGACAAATGCAACTATGTAATCGATATTGTTTGGCACCTAGCTCAGGTCCTAAAAATTTCTGCAACGTAAAATCACTTGCTATTTTTGTATGATCGTTATCAAATCTATCTATATGTATTATCATATATTTTGGTGCAGCTACGATCTCTCTTGTGTCCCCGCCTATTGACACCTTTTTACATCTCTTACATGTGTAATTGGTGACCTTTTGTTTCAAAGGGTAGTAAGGCAACTCATTTAGGTCATAGCTTCTACAGAGGGTTGAGTCTGAAAATTCAGAATATTTTCTACAATGTTTACATGACTGGGTAGATTGAAGTTCTGTCAAGAATGTCTTTTCAAAAATCGTTCTAATGCTTACATCTGATTGCAATTCCAGTCTTCGTAGCATTCTCGTGAGAAATTCATGAGCATCATACATTCTATCTGATTCATACACTTCGGAGCAAAGATAATCATTCAATTCGTTTATCTTAAGATTAGTATTGAACATATTACTTTGTATAAGGTTGCGAGTATCGTTATCGGCCCAGACTAATGGGTCATGAATTCGACCTGAACAATATGACAAAGCTCGTAAGCATGCTAAGGCAAAGGAAAGTGGATTTTTTGGTTTTGTACCTCGAAGTCGTAGTACTATACTTGGTTTCGGTTTTGGTTTTTTAGCTTGTTCTGCTTCTGGTTCTGCTTGTTCTGCTTCTGGTTCTGCCACTGCTTCTGCAGCAGGTTGTGCTTGTCCTTGTTCCTTTGTAACTTTCTGCTTCTTGACTCGATTTCCCATTTGTTGACGTGTGCGTTTAAGATTTGATTTTTGTTCTTCTGTTTGTTTTGGTTGTTCAGGTTGTTCTGCTTCTGGTTCTGCTTGTTCTCCTTCTGCCACTGCTTCTGCTTCTGCTTCTGCTTGTTCTGCTGCTGCTAATGCCACTGCTTCTGCATCGGCTTGTGCTTGTCCTTGTTCCTCTAGAACTTTCTTCTTCTTGTATTGTTTTTTCATTTGATGACGTTTACGTTTTAGATTTGATTTTTGTTCTTCTGCTTGTTTTTGTTCTTCTGCTTGTTTTTGTTCTTCTGCTTGTTTTGCTTGTTCTGCTTCTGCTTCTGCCGCTGCTTCTGCATCGACTTGTGCTTGTTTTTGTTCCTCTAGAAGTTTTTTCTTTTTTAGTTTCTCTCTCTGTTCGCTATAGGTTTTATTCTTACTCTTAACATAAAAAAGCATACAAGCATGTTTGTCATCAACCAATTTTGGAAAAGGTACTTCGGAAATGTTTCCTTGATCATATTTATACCACTGATCACCATCTATTCGTCTTGCACAGGTGTAATATCTCCCCCTTTTTATATCGCTTCCTTCGAAATATATGACCCCAATTAAATCATAATAAACCTTTTTGAATATAATTGCCATTCTTATATTGATAGCTGTATCTATCCTTTTACCCTTTTTGATATCAAATCTTTCCAAGCATATTATGGCAAATAATAGCGGATCCACTTTTCTCTTTAGGATCACATTTGCGGCCATTTTGCATTTCGTACATTGCCTGTTTTCCATCCCATGCCTGTTGTGTGGAAGTTCATTTGGCATTGTCCGATAAGCTTGCAAAGACTTGTATTGTTCCAATGTTAGGCGCAAATAGTTATGTCTTTCTGTAAAGGTTTCAGTTTTGTCACATTCTTTTACCGGACATGTACATTTTTCACCACACGACCCATTGCATGTTCCAGTGCATGTGTATGTATATGTCACTTTAATTGGGAACCATGAGCCTAATATGCTGATGCCCAAGTGATTGGTATTAGCATGTATAGTTTTAAATAATGCATCTATAAATGTCTCTGGGTTCCGATTCACGCCTTCAAATTTGTAATTCAGGACTTCAAAGAGCTCATTTAAGTTTGTTTTCTGATCACGTGTAAAATTCTTAAAGCAAGGCCCTACAACTTTTTCATCTACCCAAAACCATGGGTAATACATCGCCAATGCTGCAATGGCACTATTTGCAAAACTTTTACCTCCATAATTAGACAATTTTATATATAAAACTGGTATCTTCACCTTCCAATCTCTGGGAAATTCTAAATCACTTGTATTGTATCCCTCTTGTGAGTCAGCAACCATCACCTGTTTTTCTTCTCCAGTACCTGAAAAGTATCCAGTTTCGTTTTCAGGCTCAAGTGGTTCATCTTCATAATCACTTTCATCGTCTGCTGGTTCAACATTTCCCCTATCTCGATTAGCTTTAGGAGGATTAGGGATTTTAACATGCACTTTTTTTTCCTCACCGATTGGCATGTGTCCTTCTTCAGGACTCAAACTTGAATCTGAAGTGGATGATTCGGATGGGGATGATTCGGATGGGGTTCCTACATTAAGCTTTCTTTTTGTACCCTTATATCCTTTGCCATCCAAATTCTTAAATGGCATCCTATTTCCTAAATTACTAATGAGATATGACAATCTGGGGTCATTTCTTCTTTTTTGCTTGTTTTCTTCACCTTTTCCTTCTCCACCAGAGGCTGCACTAGGTTTTGAAGAAGGTACATGTGAATTTATATCATGACCCCCCATATCAACTGAACTTTGAGAACTGATAGATGATACTGATGGGGATCTTACGTTACGCTCTCTTTTTGATCCCTTGTTTCCTTCTTGCTCGTTTCCCCTACTAGTTCCTGGCTGTGGAGATGCATGCCTCTTTTTATGGTCAGTTTTTGAAGGAGGAATTTTAAATCCATCTCCCCTAGAATTTCCTCCAACAACAGTGCTTGAAGAACTAATAGATGAGTCAGATGGATTGCTTTCGACTTTTTTTCTTTTAGATCCTTTTGCACCTTTTGATGGCTTTTTAGAACCACCAGGAGGAGGTGGCTTCTTAGAACCACCAGGAGGAGGTGGCTTCTTAGAACCACCAGGAGGAGGTGGCTTCTTAGAATCACCAGGAGGAAGAGCATATAGTAATTGATTACCCAGTGGTATGGGAAGCGGTCCTTGTGGTCTGTTGGTGAAAGGCCTATACGGAGATGGTTGGGGAAGATTTCCATGTGGTTGTTCATTGAAAGAAATATAATATTCTTTTTCTGAACCCATGCCAGATCCTTCACTCGTGTCACTCTCGCTCCCATCCACAGGTGAAAGGGAAGGAGCTCCAGGTTGCTTTGGAGAAGGAGCTCCTTGTGGTTGCATCATTTGATTGTAAATTTGATTGAGATGGTGCTTATTGGTTTGATGTTGCTGTGATGGATCTTTCCATTCATCTTCTTCAAGCCATATGCTTGATGCAATTCTATTCTTATCTCTTGTAAAAGTTTCAACTTTGACCACTTCCTGATACCCATCCTCGTCACGATGATGAACAAATGCAGTCTTCCCCCCAGTTATAGAAATGTCACCTGGTGGCTCAGGCTGTTCCACGGTGATTGGTATAACAGTGGTAGTTGGCCTTTTCAGGGGATCTGCAATGCTTTCTTCCAGTGTTTCCTTATCTAATTCTGATTTTTTTACTTCCAAATAAGATTGTAATTTTTTCCTATGTCTGTGGACTTCACTTTGTCCTTGTACTGTAATTGGAAGCTTTGGAGAAGGCTGCAAATGATATTTCCTATCTCCCTTTTTGCTATAGAAGTGTTCACCTTGAGGGCCACTTGGTTTCTTCACAGAAAGTTGAACATCTTCTCTTTCTCTGTGGATCATTTTACCCTGTTCTTGCGCAGTATCTGTTACCTTTTGAGTTGGCTTGAAATGGTGTTCTTTTCCTCCAATCTTGTCTTGTTCCATGCCTTCCATATTTTCCTTTTCAAACTCTATGCGTTCCTTATCAGTCGTATTGATAGGTGTGGGAACCGGTAATGTTTCAGTCATGATGTTTTCTTTCTGACTCCCTTGCCCACTCTTCAACAAATACATTTTTTTCATGTGTCCATGGGGAAGCACAATTCTATGTTCCCCATGACCCTGGCTATCCTGCTGTGGTGCTTCCGTCTTAACCTCCTCTTCATTTTCCTCTTCATATTCTCTATATTCATCTTCAAACACATAATAATTTTCTTCTTCCTCCTCAAAGGTTTCCATGGCAGCACTATCTTCTATACTGCCATCAGGTTTGATAGTAATTGTTCTTGTTGTTGGTTCAGTCTTCTTTATAATTTCTGTTTTTTTGTAACAAAGCACCACATTGTCACCTTGTTCGTCTTCGATAGGTGTGACAGTACTGCTTCCATGTGCTGAATCATTTTCACTCTCAGAGGGTGGCACCTCATGTATACGAGCTTTTCTTTCAATAAAATCATTTCTAATTGACTTCCATCCAGCATCATATTTATAAATATTCTTCTGATGGGCTGGTTCCTTTTCTTTAGCAAAGACGTTCATATCTTCAAGCTCTATCTCATATATTCTGACAAATCCATCTCCACACCCTACAATTAATTTGTTCTCTTCTCTTCTATCAAACTGCAGACATATTGGGTAAACCAAACCATCATCTTTATCAAGTACATTCTGAACCCAGGTCCCTGTTTTATCATACCTCACAACCTCATTGGTTGAAGGAGATGCCAGGTAGATATTACTGTTTTTATCAAGTACTATCCCATAAGGTTTTTTATGATAAAATGATCTGGCTTCTACAAGGTCAGCTCTGTTGTATAGACGAATTCTGTTGTTAGCAAGGTCAGACACATATATAAACTCATCTCTACCCAAAGCCACATAATGAGGCCACCCATTACCATCTTTTGTGTTGACTTTGCGACCTTTGTGTTTACGCTTGATCTCGGCCACCATGTGGTACCCGGTCCCTGTGGTTATTGGCAAGTTTTTCCCATCCCTGCTTTGTTTTTCAGACTCTAGGTATCCATGCCACACAGAGCCTTGCTTGTCTTGCGTGTGTCCTGCTGAGACCGTGAAACCTTCATGATCATAAGCCATATCTAATGGCAAATGGTTATCCAAAGGTGTAGAAAAGGTTGTATTAAATGCTACAAACCTTTCCTGTAAATCCCTATTTTTTTCATAGATGTATGTGGTAACAGTGTAATCTTTACTCTCATCGATTCCCTTTTTTGTTGGAGGGTAATACAACTGCATATCCCCTGTCCTTCTACTGACAATTGTGATGTAGAATATTTCATCTTTTTTACCTTCATTTTCAGGACATAAACTTACCCTGAACCCTTTGGGACAGAGCTTTCGAAACAAGCACAGACACTGCTGTTCTTCTTGTAAGTTATTACAAAATACAAAGTAATCAGTGTCGTGCTGTGGTCCAGAATTCCAATGTAGAGCAATAAGAATGTCTTTAAAATAAATAAAACTATCCACAGTCTTTTTATCGAAGGCTCTGATCATATTTATGAGTCTTTTTGGCTTATGGAATCTGAAAGGTATATAGATATCCAGAGGAAACCTTTTCTCATATTTAGCATATGAATACATGTCTTGGGGACAATTCCGTAAAAACGTTTCCAATTTCCAAGGTAACACCATATAGTTATAGAAATATTTCATCATTTCTGGGTGTAAGCAATGGATAGTTTTGAGTCTGATTGTAATTGATACACAGTACCTAAACAGTTTGATCAGCCTCTTCCTCTGCGCTGATATGATCTTATGTCTTGCAGTGTTTTCTTCAATGTATATCTTTTGAAATTGTCTCAAATAGTACATCTTTCTTTGCTCAATAAGTTGAGGCAGTCTTCTGTACAATGAGCTCAAATTGTGAGCTTTCCAAAAGTCAATTTTCATTTTGATTTCTGCAAGATATCGGTGAGCTTTATTAAGCTTTTTAAGACACTGATCATTGATAATTGACACGTGATTCAAGGCCCAATTCTTGGGTAGACGTTGAATAGCATGATGGGCGTGGTACTTGAGACATACACAACACATTCCTATATTACAAGTCACACAAAAGTAAAGAATAGTCTCGGTACAGTGTTTGTGACAAAATTGTGCTGGATCTACCCCTTCACCACGATAATCTACAAACTTCCCTAACCAATCAGGGGTCTGGTGATCTTCATTTCCTTTGGCGTTTCTATGGTGATCAAAACAGGGTTCACAAAACACCTTTTGACACTTTACACATTGCACCGTTGCTGTTTCACATGCATGACTTGGGTATTTTTTCATATGTTTGCAACAAAGAGGAAATGTTTCATATTTCAGTATTCTGAGTAGCTGCCTACTCATTTTATTCAAGAAATGGGCACGAGGTAAACCATTTTTGAGAACATCTGTCTTGGCTTGACAAATGTAGCAAAATACAATAGTATTTCCTTCAGCAGTATTGAATTTTGTGGTTATACAATGGTGACAGAATGTATGCAAACAAGACATGAGTCTGGGATCATTCAAAGGTTCATGACAATACTGGCACATGATTGAATCTTGGTAATGTGAAAGCATTCTCTGATGTAATGTATAAGGGGAACCCTTATCAAACTTCAAAGGAAGATATTCAGAAAGCTCATAGGGAACACTAGAACAACCTTCTAAAGTTGTTTCGTCAAAGTAGGTCAAATCAGACTCCTCTGCTTTGGATTCATAATCCTCTGGATCAAATCCCCATTCTGTTAGGATATTGTTTACGTCAATTTGCCCACTGTAAATACTTCCACATTTTTGAATGACAATATCTCTTCCTGTGAAGATATCCTTGAACTTGTTGTAAGGAATTCCTTCAAGATTTAGTCTTTGATCATATTTTATAGCCAAAGGTCGTTTCAAAAATGAATATTTCATAGGATTTTTCTTTATTATTATTTCTTCTGCTTGCATTTTTTCCATTGCCAATGTACAAGCATCTTTATATGAGCATGATTCCCCCCCATATCGATCTTCATTTCTTTTCTTGGCTATTTCAAAAAACCTATGTTCCTTTTCACCCTCATCGTTCAAAAAATCCTCATCATCCCTCATGATGAGAGTTTCCTCAAAAAGCATAGCATTGTCCTTTTTTTCGATACATTCCTCTTCCTCAATTTCCTCTTCCTCCTCTTCCAAATCATCTGTCCTATACTCCACTTCCTCCTCATCTGTGAACGCATCAACATCGAACCCGTTGTTTGGACAAGATGTTCTCTCCTTGACTTCCGGTTCTCTTCCTTCAAAGACCCCATGAATACTCTCTGCATCCGATTCATCAGATATGTCTATATATAAGACATTACCAACAGTTTTTTTCTCTGGTGTCTCATAAAGGTATGGGGACAAGATTTCTTTTTTCTCGATTGACTTCTTTTCTTTACTTTTCTCTTCCACAAAACATTCATTAAAACTTTCGTTTTCGCTAGATTCCTCTCTACTTTGATCTCCAGGTGATGCTATGTGGACATGTTCCTTTTTGACGGCTTCTTCTTTTCCAAGATCATCAACAATATAGGTTTCTGCTAACCCAAGGGTAGTACCCTTGCTTTCTAGCTGCCTTAACAAGGTAGGGTTAGCTGAAATTGGGGGAGGTGGGACAGGGATAGCATCTACATACTCCTCTGCCAGTATGGACTGCATAACTGCTTCTTTAGCTCTGCGTCTTTCAATTTTCTTCAGTCTATACAAGATATCATCCCATGTCATTTTTCTGTGTCTTAATTTATCTTTCATTAATCTCTTATTAGCTTCCATGATTATTCTGTGCCCCTTTATATAATCTAGCATATTTAATTTACGCATAAGTTTTTTTTCTGCTCTGATTTCTTTTAAAGTAGGAGAGTCAATGGTCTTCTTGATATTTATAACTCCAGATATTTCCCCAGGTAATGGATCATCCAACGCAATCTCATCAGATTCTACTGCTTCCTCCTCATCGTCACCTTTTGGAGGGTTGACATCAAAAATCACACGGTCAGTGGCCCTTATTCTCGCCTTGTCTTCAGTAGAGTCTTCCTTGATACATTCGCCAGGCTTTCTTGACATTTCTTGCCCCAGAGTATCATCTTCTTCCACGCTGACTATGGCTTTTCTGTGAGCAAGTGGGTCAATGACAGTAGCCATTTCTTCAAGATCTAGAGCACTCTTGTCTTCAAACTGTTTTTGTATCAAGAAGTACTGGTCATCTTCAAGACATGGTTCCTTATAAGGTATATCATACCTCAATACAGGTACCCTAGCAACTTTCTTAGTAAACTGTTTCATTGCCTCTTCGTCAACAATATAATCTACAGCATGGTCATCTAAATCATAATACTTCTTAAAAATAACATAGGGGGCTCTTTCTTTGGTAATTTCTTGTGATTGTTTCAGTACATCACCAGCTGGTTGCCCATCTTTTGCTTTGGCAAACCTTCGCTTTTTAACCAAATCTTCAGGTGTTAATTCATCCCAAGCAAACTTCGTAGTTTTGACACCTTTAAGGTTCAATTGTTTTTCAAATCCATATGTTATAAACTTATAAAACCTCTCACCCCTTGTGATTGATTCTGGAGCAGGATATGGAGGCACAGCATAGGATTCAGATCCATCATTCATTGTCCCTTCAGACTCCCAATCCAGTGACTTTGATCTCGATTCTTTTGATATATTCTTCTCATCCTGTTCCTTTTTCAAGCTATGTTTACTGCTTTCTTCTGATTCTTTCTGTTTGAGACATGCCTCGTCATCATTTTCACCAAAAGAGAATTGACTATCTTCTTTTTGACCACATGAATGAACTGAAGGTTTACAGTCAGGTTTAATGATCTCATTTATCACTTCCTGCTTTTTGGCTCTTCTCCTAGTTCTTGTTTCGCTTTTAGATCTCCTCTTTTGTTTCTTCAGATTTGTTGTCCCATCTCCTGTTCCAGTTATTAATTTCCAACCTTTTTTTCTATATCCTGAAGGATCTGATCTTCTTGCAAGCTTATTTCGACAGTTTGGTTCTTGACCCCCTGCCTTTGGAGAACGTCCTTTGACCTTTTTGGGTTCTTTCCCTGTATCAGCCTTATCTGATTTTGATTTTGACACTTTCTTTGTTTTTGTATTCTCAGGGGAAGAATCTTTCCTCTGCTGCTGTCGAAGTATTAAGCTTCTTGCTGTGTCTCTTCGCAGGGGTACATCCTGACCTCCTTTGAATTTTGAGGCCCCTTTCTTGTTATTTACATTTTTACGGACCACAGGTGCTGTAATTTTATTTGCTTTTTTCTTTTTCCCAGCAGGCTGTGGTATCCCCCTTTGGTCTACCCCAAGTATTGGTGCGGATTGTCTCTTTTTAAATTGTTCATGTGCCTCAGCTCTTATTTTTGCCAGGCTAGTTTCAAGGACAGGTTCGGCTGCCGATTGCCATTTCTTTTCCACACGTGGTGGCTTAAACCAGGTGAGTTTCCTTTTAGGACATTCTGCATAATCTTCTATATCTTTGCTAGGTGCATTCTCTTTATTCTGATCTGCTTCTTGATTTTCTTGGATATTTTCTCCATCAATCTTGTCCTCTGCCATTATCCTTCCTTTTCCCAAAGGGTTAACTTTACTAAAATAATTTTTCCCAGATCTGTAAATGCACAGATGAAATGTCACTGTGAGTAACAGAAATAGGTATTTCTCAGTGTATCCCAGATTGATCAGTCATGAATTATGCCAAAGGAGACTCAAAAGGACGTGATTTGTTTTGGTTTAGTTTCGGAACACTTATAATATTTTGCTTCATTAAGCCGTTTGTAGAGTAAAAAATTATATCATAGAAGAGAAATAGATCATAAAGATGGTTTATAATAAAGACTGCCTAAAACAAATAATTTATTCAGACTTCTTTAGCCTCTCCCTCTCCCCCTCCCCCTCCCCCCTCCCCCGTTTTTTAAAAAAATCCAGCATATTTTGTGCTGATGATCCTCTCTGAAGATTTCACCTTACAGGTGACCATAGATGTCTTGAAAGAATTTTTCACAGAATTCCGGAAAATAAAATCTGTTATTTAGACCATTAGAATATTGCCTTCATACTGAAAAATGTAGGCAGAATCCACAAACCAAAGACACAGACTTTAAAACCAGTGTTTTGCATAATCAAATTATACTTCCATTGCATTTCATACATGTAAAAGTAGTATTAAAAAATAATTTCAGTCAAATAAAAAGTAATTGATCAACAATTATAAGGCAATATGGGGAGATGACTTCTAAACAAATAAAAAGTATATCGAATTTTCCACAATAGATTTATTTTCGAGGAGATTGATGTACATGTACATACTTTCTGAGATATCTCCATTCGAGGTAAAAAATAATCTCTTGCATAATTCATGATTGACCATTTGGAATAATCAATAAAAATATTTTCACAAATTTCAGTAAAGGGTTTTTCAAGTAAATTCTGATCCTAATCAAAAAATAACATACATTCTTCCCCCTATATTGCCTTACTTTATTGATTGAAAAAATGTTTTTAGTCAAGGAATCCAAAGGCCCTGACCTTTTGTTATTATAGATAACAGTGCATTTTTGTTTAATTGGCCCATACACACATTTTTTGTTACAGTATATTTGCTTAATGCAACTTTGACTTTATTTTTGAACTTTCGTTGTAAAATTGGAACAAAAATATGTTTTGTAACATGCACCGGGTTTAAAAGTGGATTTCTGAGTTTCAAAATATATTTATCTCAAGGGGAGGCTATTGTTGCAAGTAAATATTGTTTTTGGAGTAAACAAATTGTTTCAAATCCCACACTAACTCAACAGTATTTTTTCTGTTGATTTTCTGCAGTATAGGTTAACACCTGATGAGGAAAATGATATATATTTTAAGTTGTTTAGAAAATCCACTTTTTCACCAGCTTTTAAAACTTTTAATTTTACTAATACTTTGAACTGTACTTACCAGAAGGTACTATGTAACTGGTTCACAGAAAAAAAAGCCCCAAAGCTGTAAAGAGAAAGAAAAAAATTCATAAAATACAAAATTATGAATAGATTAGTTCTCTCTAATATATACTGTTAGCCTTCAGGGATGAATCTTTCACATATAAGGGGACCCGCTTTTTTGCACCAATTGCCAATGTCTTGTGGAAAGGAGGAGGGGGGGGGGGGGGATATATACCTCTCTAATTTGGATATCAATCATTTTTGTTTTCATGTAACATCATGATATTATGTATCTTGGTGTCAGACCAACATTTTTTTCCGCTTTGTTAGCAAATTATTTCGATTCAGCATGTCCAAAATCACAGAATATCGATAAGATAGTCTGATGCAAAGAAAGCTAAAAATGTGCCTTCTTATGTGAATGTTTAAAAGCAAAAAGGGTTGTCAAGATAAAATTTTATTTTATTTTATTCAGCAAATGTCATAAGGATACAAAAAGAATAAAGTATGTAGCAGTGTGATGATAATAACAATTAAAAAAGAAGCTGATGCCTCAGTCCCACTGAGCATTTCCTATTCGGCGATGGTCGGCGATGGTGAAATGTTGAAAAGTTTTGCGAT
>JAVSBT010024454.1:11442-36611 GCA_033118115.1 Pharyngocirrus eroticus
TTAAAGTTGTGGTTGTTGTTCACTATTTGTGTGTATTAGTGGAAAATAGCAACACAAAATAGTGATATTTGATACCACTAAATGTAAATCTATTGTTGACTCCATGTTACCACTAAGTATCACTAAAAACACAACAAATTACTAAGAGTGTAGTGTGTGGTGGTCATCAGACCGAAAGCGACAGATCAAAGGTGTTTAATTACTTTGGGCACCCATTATGTATTTTTTTAAAATTTTAATTAGTTATTTTTGTATGTTCTGATATTTAGGTACACTTTTTTCTGAATTATCAGTTATGTTTTTACATTTGTAATGTTAACATGATAATCTTTATTTACTTATCTATTCATATCATGTATACAAAAACACTTTCAAAGCTATGTTGTTCATTATAAATGCTTTTTGAATATTTTTACATAATGATCAAAAGTAACCCTTGATTTTGTTAACACCTTGCATTATGCATGTGGTGCTATTCCTGTCTCTATATTACAATGTCTCCAGGTGTTGAAGAGGCCTAGAATTATTTCTATTTCAAATTGTCCTCTTATCCCATGGCAACACATGCATCAGGTATATAATTTGCCTGTGGCTTGAAGTGCATCCAGTGATAATGGCTTTATTGCAATCTTTCCATGTTCCTGGTTCTAGAACTCAAATGCTGTTGCACAGCAGCTGGGGGTAAATAAATTACAAGGATGCTCCTGCATAAAAGCACACAGAAAACAGTTTCCTGGAAGAATAATGTATCAAAGTGAAATCCCCTACAGGTTTTTCACACATATTTTTTCAGAAAAGGGGCCATTGGTTAATTTCTTATCATATAGTTTATAACTATTCCGTTTATAATTGGAGTTGAAGCTTTCTTTGATATCTGATCCAAAGCAATTAGTGAAATCTGAAATTATAAAAAAAAAAGAAGACTTTTTTCTTTGTGAGTCCTTCACAAAAAATATATACATATACTGTGTTTGTCCATCTTCTTTTGTGATGAGATTATGAAAGTTTTTAGTTTTGAGATATTGGGGGGAAATGGTAAACTTTTCACATGTTCATTTTTTATTTTCAAGCACATGGCTTCACAATTGAATAGCTTCACATATATTAGGATGTTGTTGCACATGCTTTTTTTTTTTTTGATCAATATATGTAAGTGACGTCATTAAGCCTGGAAATGTTTAATGAAAACAGTTTAAATTTCCGTCATGATCACAGCTGACTGACAGCTGAAGCCCATCAAATTCATTTGACATAACTGTCTGATGCAATTTATTGGGAAGTAAGTTTTATTTCAAAAGAAACAGAATCACATGTGTTTAATTCATAATTTCATACCATAATCAATTTCTATTTTGAGGCTAACCGCATTTGGGGAAATATGATATCATAATTTCTCTCTTGTCTGTTTTTTTTTACACCTGGTTTTTAAAACAGTTCCAGCTAAATGGAAATATTTTAAAAGTAATAATTCTATGATACTGAACCTCTTTCTTTTGTTTGTATTTGTGATACATGTATGAAAGTTGCATTGTAAGAAATACATGTATAAACAAAAATACAAGAGAATGGTGATTCTAACAGCAACACATTGAATATTAATAATGAAATATTCAAATTATACGAAAAGAAAAGGTTAAATATGCCTAAGAAAATGAAGAAAAAGTTCCCCCCGTTAATTTGCCCTTTTTTTCAGTTTTTTTTTTCTTCTTATTTTGCAAATAATTTAAATCTCATTTTTTTAAAAAGTCTCAATTTTGACATTTAAAAAAAATGGAACAAAAGTCACTTTTTTTTATTTTAAATTTTCGATTATCAGGCTTTCAACATAATTATACTTATTTGATATTTATACACAGTTAATTTTTTTTATGTTAGTCAAATTGCTATTACAACAAAATTGAATCTATTTATTCATAAGTCAGCATAAAACATCCATGTGCTTCAAGCATGCTTTAAAAATAGTAGGCAATCAAAAGTGATTTTTGGATTCTTGCATCTTGTTGGGCGAATAGTAGTAGATATTTTCACAGTTGAAATCACATGTATAAACAAAAACTATTTAGGACAGCCTTAACCTATTTTAAGCACTGTTCATTGGCTGGTGAATGAATGCTGCCAACGTGGAACTTCGGTGCTGGCTACCTCCTCGATATCACTGCGCAATTGACCACAAAACCTGAAAATATCATAAACATGCATCATTTTACAAGTTTCATATCTTATGAGATAGTAGCTCTATGAAGAAGCAAAATACATCTTTGGAATATTATTTAATATCTATCTTTTTACAGAAAGGGAAATCCTTTCTTGCTCGGATGTTTATGAGTGCATACATTGTGACACTTCCTGTAGAATCGCTGTAGACCGTGAAGCTTAGCACAGTTGACACTCAGCCCTTCATTCTGAGTAGTACGTTAAGAACGGATAACAAGGTGAATACATAGTTTTAAGACCCTTACCTAGGTTGGGTCATCAGGATGGATCTTTACAGTTACGACCAAAAGCTGAGTGAACTCGGCGAACACGATTTCAACGATATGTTAGAGGATCAGGATGTTTTCAGTACAAGAAATGTCATAACAGTAAGTACATGCAATGAATGGGAAGCTCCCCCCGTGTTTCATCTAACCATATTGTTGGTTCATAAATAGTTATTATAGTTTCTAGGATAGTGGATATGTGTTTTGGGACATTGAATGGCACTATGCCAATCCCTACATGGAATTTAGGAGATTGTTGTGCTTAGTGTGAGAAAAAAAATGAAAATTAAATTTCCATATGGTTATGTCTTCACTTGACACCCATAAGGTTCATTCATTGACATTCAACAAGTGTCACGCCCACCAAGCTCAATAGGCAAGTCTAAGATTTCGGGTTGACGGGTTATTTTGCATAGTTTTTGAGTTCCAAAGCCAAATAAAATGTGTACAATTAGTGCTACAATCTTTGATTGAGATTTTGTCTTGGAAATTGTTTTCATTCATTCACATGGCATGGCAACCTCATATTAGTTCAGCTACGCAAACCTGTCTGGCTATATGTCATATTTCCCAATCACGACAAATCGTGTGTACATTGAAGAGGCTTTAGAAAGGAATATAGGGAATATGTCATGGTATTTGCTACTGGTATACACCAAATGGGGAAACAAATTTAACATTATCATGAACAGGAAATATATGGGGCCAATATTAAAATAATGGAAATTTTCCCCCACTTGGGAATGTCAACTTGACAGCATACTACCAAATTTTATAAATTGAAATAGACTGCCTTGTCAGTTTTAAGGTATTGTTGTGAAAATTCCCAACTCTTGTGTATAGTATAATTCTATACTCTTATAGTTTTTCAAATTTATCCCACAGTTTTATTTCTTGGCTATAGGGTCACATCATTCATGATTTCCCAAGCACACTGGAAACTAGATTTGCCAAATATCAGATAGCTTGTGAAAAGTTTGATGGAAAGAAGGTGGTTTCTTATGAGATTATATTGTTTTCATTCTAACTTTTCTATTACATTCAATACACATTTTGGGAGTGCTCATGTGTTGATTTCTAGTGCTTAGTAATGTGACAATCATACATCACTCATTTGGTCCAAGAATGATTAGTGAGTAGAAAACTACAGTTGTTTTGGTTTTGTTGTGTGTGGTTTTTTTCTCCTCTTATAGTAGCCAATCATAAAACCTGTAGTTTCTAAAAGTTATGGGAATCATTAATTTCTCATGTCCTTACTTCTCTTCTCGTTCAACCTGCAAATACTAAAAATTATTTAAGATAAACGTTGACAGAAGGTTTACAAGTCTAAAAGTCATCTTGATGTTGACAGCTTCTCTGAAGTGACCTTTAAATGGTAATATTTAGATTTTAGAAGATAATTCATGCTGAGATTATGCAATCTAATAATGCTTACTCTGCTTGGCTTGTCATGTAGCATGGTAAGAATTTCATGGGAAATAAACAAGGAATTTGGTGTGATTGTTGAACCATTTTACCAGGACAATTGAAGACGCTGTTTTGTGGTTGAGTTCTATAGATCAAAACATCATCAGTGAACTGTGAAAGCCATCTTCAAAATAAAGCTTGAAAGTTTTCTGCAGCAGTATAGGTTACTTTGCAAGCTATCTTTTAGTTTTAGTTTTTTGAATTATATACATTAGCTCACTTTGTGATTTGTAAGCATTGAGTTTGTAAATGAATTGATAATCATCCTTGCATGTTATTCTGGGTCTTGTTTGTACAGTGTTTTTGAAGATTACCCAGGTATGAAATGGCACACCCATACATGAAGAATAGAAAATCATGTGGTTACTTCATGCGATTTGATACTCAAACATAGTTTTTCCTGACATACGCTTAGAGTGTGTTTAGCAGATATAAATTATACTTCTAGTTCTTGATAGACCATTATTATGAATTCTTGAATAACTATGATTATAGTCTGGCATGTTGTTAAGGAGTTATTTCATTTTGATTTTCTGTTGCCATGTACACAGACCTGTAAACAGAACTCAATCAGATAATCAGCCAGTAACATTGAAAGTATGGAAAGCTGGTGTTTCTGTTTTAAACCTACTACAGTGACATTTTTTGTCACTTTAATCAGATAGATTCCATGCCTGAATAGTTTTGTGGAGTGATTCTTATCTGGTTTTTAAATGCCTATTGCTGCAATGAATATCCTCATATATGATGGTCAATTTTAGTGATGATAACTTCTGTAATTTAAGAATAACTGACACTTTAATTATTGTGTAGTTGTACCATCTGTGTCATTCAATGGTCAATGTTATCATCATTCATAGTATATTAGAGATAAAAAGGTGTGGTCACTCTACAAGCTGCTTGTCCCCACAAAGAAACTCAACATGAAACTGATCTATTTGTAAAAATGTCAGATGGTTGATAACGCTAAAAGTCTCACAATGCTGGATTGCTAATAAGCTACAAACACCTTACTTCTAATATGACTATTCAATACCTAACAAAGAACCCTTACTATTGTTGACAATATCAAATAACTCAATTTGAATAGATCAAAGAAAGGAATGTAAGATCAGATATATTCCAAGAACAAGATGCTTCCTCAAGCATAGGCTGGCCTGTAAAAGACATAAAACAGATCAAGAATTTCCACCGTGAATTCCAATCTTGACAGGTGCAAGTACTGAATAGTGCATAGCCCAGAATGATAAAATATAGCTCATGACTCGACTTTAAACAAGTGGAAAGTATTCCATTCATGTGCGAAACAAAATTCAACAAGTAAACCACAGCACAGGGCAATAAAACATTTATTGGAAAGGAATTGCTTTGTGAAAGTAAATTAGGAAAAAGCAACCACCTAAAAGCTTTGACTACAATGAATTGCCAACATTTAAAACTACTTTGTTAAGTACAGTATAGCACATTTTCTCTTAGCATTGTACAGTGGCAATTAGAGTAAAGATATGGAATATTGAATAAATATTTAAAGATCCTCTTTCAACAGAAAACCCCAACGCTACGGAATTGAAAGAAATTGATTGTAAAGCTGTACACAAAAAAACTTCAAATCATGAGACCTGCATAGATTATTAATTTGTGAGAAGCATGGAATGCCCATGTGTAGCTTATGAAACACAACAATTTTAATCAAGTATTGATTTTACAAGTCAGTTTCTGTTGAGATTAATCCTATACTTGTGTAATACACATTGTAAATATATTACTATGAATTATAAAATTGCTCAACAACAGTAAGAAAGGTTATTGATCGAAGCATTTTCTTATTAATTAATAAATTTCATGACAATATTAGGAAAGCAAATGTCAAATATTTTCCAAACTTTGCCCAAGGTCTTAAGATGGACTAAGATAAATCAGGGTGGTGACTTTATTATTTTAAAGCTTGAAGTTTGTGAGCATTTGTTTGATGCAACATAGCGTACCTTCTATTGAAGTAGCTTTAATTCAGCATCATTTGCATACTTATGAGGCTTTACCTTAAAAGTGGCATTTCAGTGAATAAATACGCACAAATCAGCATTTACTGCCAAGGTTTTAAAGCTCTAAAAGTACATATTGCATTGCTGCATGATGACATTGTGAAAATTAATTATGGTTAGAAATTTATGTTAAGATGTTAATTTTGCTTAGATATTTGCCTATTTAACCTACATGTAGAATGGTTTTGTATGAATTGCAAATTTCCTACATGTACAGGGTAATGAGTAATATTAAATGTATTCTGAATGTCCATTATTTTTTATAGGAGAGTTATGGAATGAATGACGACTGGCTGGACAGCTTCTTTGAAGACCCTGTACTGAATGACCGCATGATATCGGAAGCAATTGAATCCCCCCAGATTAAGTCAGAACACAGCTATTCACTCTCAAAAAATGGACAACGATCAGAATCCCCAAATTCACTCACAGACACACCAAAGGCAGACAAAGGTATGTTCCCAAACCTACTGTGTTGAGTTTATTACAGATCAATTTTTGTAACCTTGATCGTAGCAAGTCTGTGCCAGTCTTGCTCAGCAAGGAGGCCAATATTTATCACTGTTTGGGAACAACCATTGAGTAGTTATGGGGAAGGGCTTTGTTGAAAAGGGTTGTGTTTAGATTGTTACTAGCCAAGAAATAAACAGACAATTCATGAAATTCTATGACCAGAAAAGTGGGGTCATATTGGAGCTTTATTTAGCACACAATTTTCTTAAGTGGATTAGTTTATGTATTAATCTGAACCTTAGTCATAATAACCGGACATTAGTTTGTTTAGAACAGGCCCACTTTATGTTTAGTACAAAAAGGTAACATATGGTCCAGTCTGTAGGATTAGACTTGCATTATAAGTCAAGTGTAATTTTTGTGTGAAACAAGAAATACATTGTGAGATACTGGACCAAATGTCAGCATGTTATGAATGGTTTAGGCATGAAATACAGTGAAATGTTGGTAAAAAATAATGAAGCAAACATTTGGTTTTTCCATGATATTTCCCTTGAACCAGGAGGTGTAAAATGATCCATCTGTTAGTCCTATTTGATTGTGTTATCTCAAGCACACACATGGATATTTTCCTGCGTAGTAAAGTGTAAACACCAGTAAACTAGGGGCTGATTTAGTGTGGAGCAAGGAGGTTATATGGGGGTACCCTTTGACCTTCTCCAAGCTGTGACAAAACAATGGTGTTTCTTCAGGCTCTTGAAGTGGTTTTAATTTTGAACTTTGTAAACTGAAATGACTTAGAAGTGGACTGCTACTATCGTGCCCACCCTGTGAGGATTATAGTAACAAAATTTATGTTCAAGGTTCATGTAGATAAATGCTGTTTAGTTAAAGATATATGGTCCAAATTACGATATTTTTTTTTTTAAAAAAGGGGTGTGTTTCATTTTTATTAAAGGGATGTTATGTTGTTTACCATGTTACTATAAGTCTTTTGTACAATTAAAGACACCCATTGTATCAACATAGGTACTCATGCTCTGTTTAAGCTTGTTAAACCCTTTCATCCCAGTCTTGTTTTATCCTTGATCAACAGTCTGAAAACACCCAAGCCGAGTCATTTTGACTAAGGCTTTATGTACTGGGATAGGAGTGAGCATGTAACGCTACATTGAGGTCAAGAATCGATTACCAAGTCTTAATTTGTGAATAATTGAACAAGTATGAGACAGATCACATTCATGAATGCTTATCCCTATTTCTTTTGACAGAAATGGAAACAGACCTGATATTGACACAAACAATGAATCCAAACACAAATATGATCCAACAAGTGAAAGAGGAGCCACAAGAACACCCAGAACCTACAACACAAACATTTATAGCCACAACAGCCAGCAGTTTGACTAACTCGCAGCAATCCCTTATCAAACAGCCTACTATCATACTAGCCACACAACAGAATGTACAAAACAGTTTGGTCAAACAAGAAAGCCTAGTTCTTCCAAATGTAAATGTTAAATTAGAACCAGCATCACCAGTCAGCAGCCATGGGGACCAAAGTAAGCATATTATTGATTCAATTAAATACGCGAAAAATAAAATTTGATGTTCATATCATGACTTCATGAAATTCCACTTGTAATAAATTATTAAGTGACTTATGTTTACTTTTGTAGGCATTTATGACTGTATGGACATGGATATGCCCCCCACACCACCAAGTAGCACTAATAGCGATAGTGAGGGTGGTCAAAGTCCCCAGAGGTCAGCACCTTCTAGTCCCGTCCGTCCCATGAACTCTTTACGGCAAGGATCATTACGAGCACTTTCTTCACAGCCTCTTTTCACAAGTCCCATCCCCACGTCTGGAGTTCTTGTGTTATCAGAAGAGGAAAAAAGAACACTTATATCAGAAGGATATCCAATCCCTTCAAAACTGCCACTCACAAAGCAAGAAGAGAAAAATTTAAAGAAAATTAGACGGAAAATTAAAAATAAGGTACGCATACTATACCTTGTAGGCAAATATGATTGGTTTTGCTTGGGAAAGTAAGGAATGAAGAAAAATCTATGCTTTGTTTTCAGTCTTTAACTAGAAGAAACAAGTCAACCATTGTTTCTTAGGCAGAATAGTTAAATAATATGTGCATAGAATGTTAAAACAAGGAAGTAAACTACAGCATGGAATATTAGATACTATGCAAAAGGTTAATTTTTTGTTGAGATATCCTGGTACATGATGGCTCTGACAACCTGTATGGTGTTTTATATTCTACAAAATGCATGTGATGAATATTCATTAGTGAATAATTTATCAAAGGTCAGATTATCAGGTCAAATTCATTTGTTACAGATATCTGCACAAGAAAGTAGAAGAAAAAAGAAGGAATATTTAGAAACTTTAGAAAAAAGGTGAGTTTGATTCTATTCAATTTGATATATTAATTATCTGATTAGTGTAATTTCTTCTAAATTATAACATTGAAGTTGTGAAATCTTATCTGCAACATGACACCAGTTGGTGCATGAACATGTGAAAAGCATAGGAGAAACAAGTATAATCTGATTGATCAATCTGAGTATGAGTTTTTAACATATTTTTTCATTCATGGCATAGTAAACTGTATTGATTCCCTGACAAGATAGAACAAGTTTAGGACTAGATTGAAAAGCAATTGTATCTCTGTTGTTACATTCATTGATTAGATTTTACGTCCATAAATATAGTGTGTCAAGGATAATGCTATCGTATGAATAATATCTCAACCTTTATTCTTTATATAATTTTGATACTGATTAGGAGGGGGCTTTGATATGCGACCCCTATGATCTGCAAAGTACACTGTGTCACACATTCTTATATTCTTTCTTTTTTTTGCATTCTTTTTTATAGAGTTGAATCATTTTCGTCAGAAAATAGCGATTTAAGAAAAAAGGTGGACTCCTTAGAAAACAACAATAGGTCTCTGTTATCCCAACTACAGAAGTTACAGGCCCTTGTAGGGAAAGCCACAACTACCTCCCAAACTGGGACATGTCTCATGGTGAGTTTATCATGATCCCTTTCACATAGATGTGTTCACACTATATATAAAATTGAAGGCTTCTGGTAATAATGGCATATGGTATATATTTTGATAAATGGCAGTCAAGCATTTCTGCTATTTACTGTTTCCAATTCTAAGATTTTTTCTCCAAAAGTTACAATGATTGCTACTTGTAGCATGATATAATCACATTTTAACATATTTATTTCCAAAAATACCACACAATATTTGTGGAAGTGATATTATGCCATTATTTACTGCAGCCTACATTTTGTATTATGATAAGCTAGAATACTATTGCACATAGATCACATTTTTTTTCTTCAAATTATTGCACTACTTCAACATTCTCGAAAACTTTATCATATTAACTGACCCATCAACCTGTTAATGTTATAGGATGATGCACAATTGTATTGTTGAAAGATACCATTGTCCTGATAAATAGAACTTTGACACAGAGGATAATCCTACTAAACTTTGACTTGTGATAAAAATGTAAATTCATAGAAATTTGAATTGAATTGTCATCATTCAAGATCAAAAGTCTTTCAACAATACAATTTTCTTTTCTTTTTTTTTGTACTTACAAAATTCAGAACTTTTTTCTTTTCTTTTTTTATATTACTATCATGAGATCTATGACAGAAAAGGCTTTTTTTACTTGTGATCAATAATTTGGTTCATATCTACATTGAATTCCCACAAAAAAAAAGTGGCTTACAATCTAAAATTATAATCAGTTAGATTTGGAAAATGATAACAATTTTCTGCTCTAATACTTGTCACACTCTAAAACAATAAGTGTGATACATATTTGAGCAGACAATTGGTAATACTTATATTGAAGTAAAATGAGTCTTGTAAAGTATTTGAGAATTAGTTTGACCAAATCTCCTAGGTCTGATCTCATTCTCTTCTCTTTCAGGTGCTTGTTTTATGTTTTGCTGTGTTTGTTGGTTGTTGGTCCCCAATCAATTTTGCCAATGTGGGCTATGGTTCTGTCATGCAGAGTCCTTTACCTATGACTCAGGCTGGCATTGGTATCCCCATGGGTCCAGAAGTTAAGGACGCAGTGGTGGAAACTTACACAACTCCGAAGAGTGAGTTTCAGTTACTAATTGTCTCATGAAAATGAAAAATCTTAGCTCTTTAATTCTGATGTCTACTATGATTAACAGATATAGCTAAGGATGGGAATTGGATTTTTTTTTTTTTTTTACAAAATAAGCATGATTGTTTCACTATTTGTTGATATTAGTTAGTAAGAATGTGTTGAATTTTTGTGTGTTATTGACAACATTTTTTTTTGTTCTTTTAGTGCGTTCGCGAGTGCTCTTGTCTACAGAAGAGGAAGCAGAGTTAGAACACTATGGACCACATGCGCCATTTTCCTATAAAACTATCTTCAGTGGGATATTTCCCAGTGTAATGAATGTGGACAGTAGTGAAGGCCAATCAGCAGTCATGCAGCCGCCCATGCCGGAGGCCGAAGTGACATCGCAAGTAGTGGAGAAAGAGACCACTCACAGAGCCGAGATAGCTGCCAACATTGTGGCTGTAGATGCCCGCACAACTCAAAATGCCACAGCATGATGATGGCAAGCCATAGCAGAACCCTAGTATTCATTCTGAGAAGATAATTTATTTTTTTCTAAAAAAAAAAGAAAACAAAATTCTTGTAAGAATTTAAATGCTTATTTTCTATTTTGGTCTCAAATTGTTCTGAAGAAGAATCTAAGAATGTGTGTTATATTCTGTAGATTTCTATGAATATTTTTTTTAGAAATTATTGCAGCAAAAACTTTAACTGTTTTATGATTATCAAAGAATATTCGCACACATCTTATAAAAACATATGATGATAAGACATCATGTTTGACAACTAATTCTGTTTGTACAAAGTATCAATGGGGGCACTTTAACTCCAAAAAGTTTATCAATTGTAAATAGTAAATAATGAAAGGCTAATGTATGGCCAATTAATTATTAGGATTTTATTTTTGTTGCTGTATCTATCAATAGGTAAGAATATTGCATGAGAAAAAGGGTATCTATTCCTTTAGGTATAATGCCATTAGAGTTTATAGGTATAGAATTGACTTTAATCAACTCTTAACATTAAAATTTAAGAAGTGGTGAGAGAACAGTGGCTGTGACAAAAGAAAAGTTTATGCAAATTTAGGAATTTAATGAATGATATTACCAAATGAATGATGCTTGGATGTTGATATGAAAATTGTTTCAGAGAAAGGAGAATACATTTTGTGTGTAACAACGATGAAAGGGATGAACTGTATAAGGATTGAATTAATTGTAGATAGAGATTGGTCTCATTTTCCGAATGAATGATATGATGAATGAATTTCAAGGGTATTTTAGCTTCAATTTCTGATTTAAATCAATAATTGTTTTTTTTTGTGGATATCTTTGATTCTCTCTTGTTTTCTCCATTTTAAATCTCACTGTGCCAAAAAAATACTGTATGTAGTACCATTGCTTATTCTTGAAAAATCTTCTAAAAAAACATAAAATTATTCACAAAAAAAAAATTGGCACTCACACATTTGATGTGTAGAAGCACTGGAATGTTTTATGAATATATGTCTGAATGTAGTGTACACAACTCGGATGAGTTTTGTGTTAGTGTTGTTTATTTTTCTTTTCTTGCGTTTGAGGGAGATGATCGGTGATTCACTTTCACGCAATATGAGGGGATAACCCTTTCGATTTGTATTTTAGTTATAAAGTGTATAAGGATGTTACCATAAGAGACGATGTATTCTTGGGACTAAATGTTTTTTTGCATGTTTCTGCATGATAGGTGTGAAAGAGCGGAATCTCGCTTGGATAAAATGTAATGAAATCAATGTATATATTTCAAACTTATTTAAGTCTCGTCTGAAGACAAACTCATAGTGATGAATGGCAATCTTTGTAAAGAAAAAAACACGTATTTTTATGAAACGCAGTGGAAATAGATATTACTTTATGATATTTCCATGGAGATAGTTGCAATGTGTGACCAGTGCATTTTATGTGTGGTAATTTTTGTCACCTTCTTTTTCACAAATACACATTGCAAGGATTCTTATCTCTTTAGGAAGAGAACTTTGAGAAGATTTACCAAGTTGTCTTAGATGTACATTATGATTCTAATTCTGTAACTAAACCATTTAGATTTGGTTTTGGGTTTAGACAAATCTTGTCGGCAGAGGGAGAAATAAGAAAAAACATAAAATTATACAGTTATAGACTTGTGTTTATTGCTGTATCCTATAAATATTAGATTTATTCATGTACGCAGATTATTATGTTTAGTGGTTACAGGTATCTTTTGTTAAAAGGTAAAATCTTTGCATCTTGAAATGTTGACATGTATAAAAATTGTACAATACATTTATTATATATTTTATCATATGAATGTTAACCTTTCACTTGTAACTCAAAATCATTTTGGAAAAAAAATAATAAAAGCATTCTAAAAATCATAAAATCTTGTGTGCTGTTCTCCTTTAGACTTTTAATCTAAATAAGAAGTATTTCTTGTTTTTGCAAGGACATGGAATTTTAATTCCATGTCCTTGCAAAAGTGTTTTATAAAAACACTTTTCTTTTAAATATAGTATAGTCCAAGCAGTTTAACATTATAAATGTAGTTTGAGACTGCCCTCAATGATTTTTTGTTTATTATTGTGTATAGGGACTTTATTTTGTATACATTTATAAAATTGTGCATCAAAATCTCACTAACTTTCAACATGCTCCTATCTCGGTCACCTAAAACCTCCATATCAAGTGAGTGTGGTAAATTGAAATGTTCAAATTGAGTTGAAATTTAGGTGATGGAGCATGAACTAAGAAGTGTTTTTTTTAATAATCATATACTTATGTTATGGTATGTTCCTGTGATTTTGATAAACAAAAACGATCTCATTTTTATCTAAATTTTATTTATTTTTTATACACATAAATACACAATTTTACATTTCTTCATTTGCAATCCCCCACCTAAAATTCTTTGACGGAAAGAATTTAGAATTAACTGCCCCCTAGTGGACATGTCAGGATTTACAAAGCAGTAAACTGAATATTTACAAACTATGGATGTAAGAAAGTTAGTAAATGTTAATAAAAAAATCACTGAAGGCAAGTTTTGAAATTATTAAAGGAGAGCATTGTCGATGAAACAGGAAACAAACAGTTAACAATATCATATTACCAAATTAATAACAATACAAGCAAAAGGTTAAAATCTTAACAAATTTGTATGTACAAAATGGTAATATATAAACAGTTTGCACACAAACCTATTTTAAACAAGAGTGGAGTTCTTTTGCACCTCTTGTAGTGTTGATTTAAAATAATTTATAATCTAGAAGCCTGCACCTCAAATAGTCTGTATTGATAATATTTTGCTCTAGCTCTCAATTTGATTCATAATATATGAAATTTTGAAGTTAACTGTATCATATTTGGCTATTTCAAAAAAAGTAATAATACTATAAATGTAATGAAAGTATATACACATTATACTCCATTCAATCTAAATCAAATCAACATCATGAAATGATAGATTAGTATGAATGTTCTTTCATATCCATAAATAGAGTTTGTTATATATTCCAGTCTGCACCTTCTTCTCTTTATTTAAAAACCTGTCCTGTTTCACTGCAAACCTGGGCGCTATAAACAGCAGCAAACCCTGCTTGGTGGGGAATTGCTCATTCATTCCATGTGTGAAACTTCACATATCATTTGAATCATCTGCTGGCTTCACAGTCACTCCTCTTCTTATCTGTCCCCATCCAATCAATCTGAAATTATGTTTGAGGGGTCATTTAGTACAACAGTCACAGACATAAGATTTCTGTGAGTTTTTCATAAAAATAATCTTGCATATTCCCGTTGGCTATTAAGCTTTTGCGTAATTATGCACCTCTAATTCTATATATTTTGTTGATAAAAGGTAGCCATAATAATCTGTCATTGGCAAAAATTCTAATATTGTTCAAGTCATTTACAGTGCTAAGGACTCTATGCTGAAAAAACACACCAAAAAACACTCTAAAATCTTACCTCCAATGTTTTTCCACTCTTCTGCTGAGAGCAATTTTTTCACCTATTTCTGTACAGACTGGCTGTGTTAGCCCAATCTTGGCCAAATCAGCCTTGACAGCCAAAACACGTCCACCACTTGACAAAGATCCAATATTCACCATGAGAACTTCATTTTTGGTAAGTTTTTGCACCTAAAATTCAAATGAACACCATAATCAAACATTCACATGGAATTTTCCATATATCTCTCGACCAAGGCCACATTGCAATTTCAAGCATGGCATGCCCTTTAATCTTTTAATCTATCTATAATGGATAAAATATGTCAGTTTCTTTCAATCTTACCTTAGCTCCTTTCTTGTCTCCTTCCACTCTGACACCCAATAATCTTCTCAACAAGAAATAAGAAATTTCCAATTCTGTGTATATATCTGGCAAAGCACCCACAGCACCAAGCACCTGACCAACCATTCTGTCAGCTCTACACAAGGTTGGATCAATCTTGGTTCCAACACCTAGAACAGAAATAGGTAGTCATGTGATTAAAAAAAAGTATACAATTACAAATATATGATGAATCATTATTCACTTTGCTGTAAATCTTTAGAGCAGTCAAATTTCAATATCACAGGATTATAATATACTATCTAATAATAAGATGACATAAATGTTCCTTACCTATCAGTCCACCGGGTACTGCGTAATTCAAATCATTCTGTTCAGCATACAATGACACAATTTTTGAAAAGATTGGTTTACACATAAGTTTGCCTTCATTGTCTTTTGAAATGATTCCTGGTCTGACTTCAATCTCTTGGCCAACCTTTATTTGAAAGAAAATAACATTTTTTCATTTTAAATCAAAAACATTGTTGCATTTATTTGGTGTTTTTCTGTGTGTGTTTGTTGTTGGTTTTTATTTTGTTTTGTTTTTTTGGGGGGGATATTAAAACTCTCATCTGTAAAGTGCTCTGAACACAAACTAAATAAAATACACCAAACATTTCCAAGAAATTTTAGACATACCTTTAGAACTCCCCTTAAAATACTTCCACCAGCAACGCCTCCTTTCAAATCTTGTACTTCACAACCAGGCTTGTTAACATCAAATGATCTGATAACTGGAAAAGACAGAACAAATGTGAGTCAATTTGGAATTGTGAATCCCATCATCATAGATAAAATAGCAACACACATTAAAAGTCACTCTCATATCATTCATTGAAACCTTTAGTATTTCTCATCAAAAATCCTTACCAATAAGTCTTGGTTGTGACATGAAATCTCTAGGTGGAATGGGGATCTTTTTGACAATATATTCACACAGAGCATCAACATTGTATTTCAACTGCGCTGAGATGGGAATGACAGGTGCTCCTTCAGCAATTGTACCTGTAAATGAAATAAACAATCATAACAAATGGTCTATTAATGTATCACAAAAATCACGAATGTCTAGTACAGATCTGAAGACCGTTAGCAAATGGTATTTACTTATAAAATAACTGGTGCAAGCTCAATATGTCAAACTCTTGAGCTATTATTGGATTTTATAATGTTCTTACAACACCGCAATAGAGAATGTCCAAAATGATAATTGATTCTTACCTTGGACGAACCTCAAGATCTGATCATACTGTTCTTTTGCCTGGGTTTCTTTCACTAAATCAATTTTGTTTTGAAGAATGATGATGTGCTTCAGCTTCATGATTTCAATGGCTGCCAAATGTTCTGATGTCTGTGGCTGTGGGCAGGATTCATTTCCAGCTATTCATCAATAATTAATAAAGAAAATCATCAGAAAAACATACAAAAAAATCTCTTTTAAAACCAAAGATGAACCTCATTCCATGATCTACACAACTTGTAAGATTTCTCACCAATCAAAAGAAGAGCTGCGTCCATGACAGCAGCACCGTTCAACATGGTTGCCATAAGAATGTCGTGACCAGGACAATCAACAAAGGAGACATGTCTGGAGAAGGAAAAAAAATACTTAGGATTACTTGCTGAAATATTTTTCATGATTTAAATCCTGTGATGGAATTCTGAACTATTTCAAGGTGGAATTGAAAATACAAATTTCAAGTACAATACAAAAGTTTTCGGTACAAGCTTCAAGGTTTGATACAAAATAAAGTTTCAAATTACCTGACAAGTTTGAATTTTTCTTTAACTCCTGGAAAATCACCTAGGTCACAGGGAAATTCATCAGGATGTGAACTACCTCTGGATGTATAGCAATCTGGTCTCCCAATAGCCGGATCTGCACATTTGTAGATCTTTGCATTGGCATAACCAAGCTTGATGGTAATATTTCTTTCCAGTTCATTCTTGAATCTGACAGTCTGGACACCTGATATGGCCTTGACCACTGTGGATTTACCATGGGCTACATGCCCAATGGTTCCTGATAAAATCAAAAAGAATAATTATTGAATGCCTGATTGCTTTTATTGATCCATAATATTCTTATGAAAGGCTACCTTGTGATGGTGCAACCCCTCTTCTTTTTTTACAGATTATTTATCAAACTATAACAATTCACAACCCACACAGAACTAATATCAATTTGTTTTAATTCAACAATGTATCATATGTTCGGATATTATTTCACACAAGTTTTCTGAGCATCTTTATGCTTTATTGTGTTTTCTTCAATGACACCAATAAATAAAATTGACAAATTTAATGTTCTTGAAAAATGCACATAGAGGAAAATTCTTACCTATATTAATAGTTGCCTGTCTACTGATCACTTCAGGACTCAATGGTGTCAATTTGGAAATATCCTAGAATAAAAAAAATAGAAAGAAATATAGAGGGTGATGAATTGTATTGTGCTTATTTACAGGAACATCAATTACATCATGTCTAATGAGCTATCTCTCCAGTTTCTTTCTTTAGCTTACAAGTTTTTCAAGGGATTGTTCCATATGGTCTGGCATGATGACACGGTTGTGTTCCATGTTAAGTTCAGTTCAAAGTCTGTAATTGAATATGTTCCAGCATTGCCGCAGCTTTTCGTAATGTACAACATTTTAGTTGTAATACGCATGTCAGAATTCTGTTTATTTTGCTTAGTTCTTTTCCCATTGGTTGTTTGAAATACTATCGGTTTCAGATCATCCCATTCAATTTTAGTACAGTTAACAAAATTACTTTAACCAATCAGATTGAGCAATATATTTTGTGTTACATCAGCCAGTTTCTAAAAATAAGTATCATGTGTGACAAGAGCTGTTGCAATAGCATAACAAAATGTCATGATATGACGCTATTTGCCAGACTTGTGACTTGAAGAACATAATTATTTCAAACATTTATAATATTGCATCAGCCATATCATTTTTATTGATCTTGTATCAAAAATATTTTCAGATACATGATATGCAATGATAAAACATAAGGTCTATCTAAACTTGTGGGTCATTTACTTGTTATCTTTAGAATTTGTACTCTATAATAAAGGAAATAAGATTGATTTTGAAATGCAACAAAAACTTTCATCATTGCAAGCTGTTTCAACAGATAGTTTCACAGAATACATTCCTGCTGACATTTTGTCTTCATAATAAATAAATATAGCATTGAGATACATAAATAAAGAATAGGTTTAATGTGGGATCATTTGATAAAAATAGTCATCACCACAGACATACTCAAAGGGGTTTCCTCAAAGGATAGGGACAACACTGTCTTAAATTAAAAATCAAACATTCCATTGCCAACTGGCTGTCTTTACAGAAATGCATTTTTGTTCATCTTTAAGTAAGCTACTGTAAGCACAGCTAACTTGTTGTCAATTGATTGGTTTCAGTTGCCTAGTCCCTTAGTCTTAGAATTGGATAAGTCCCTGGATTGCATGCAAGGTCGGTCCCAAGAAGGTAAGGGATATACGAAACTAAGTATACACCTGCTTTAAAAGAGACTGCAAGTTCAATCTTTGAAAGCAAATGTACTGTCATACTGAAGTTTACTTTCCGTTTCCACATTGCATGACCTGTCAAAAATTACTTTCTAATCACATATCTTTGATTGTAGACAAAGCCTACTGTCAAACCAGGCTTTTCAAGAGTCCGAACACTTGGACAGTTTCATGCACAATTGAATCCTGCTTAGAGTCTGTCCATATCTGTACAGTGGTTTTACATACATAAGAAATGATGCAATCAATTATAACCACGGAAATTTCACAATTATTCAGGGGGGAAAAGTGGGGAATTCAGAATTTGTGCTGAGTGGAATGAGTTCTTACCAAATTTGTCAAGTCTTGCTTTGACAAATGGGGTTGTCCTTGGGTTCGGTCATCACCAGTCATTTTGAAAAGGCGGTGTCGATTACTTTATCCTTTAGTCTCGATGAATTTCACAATTATTACTCCTATGTTAGAATAAAAACTGATTTTTTTTTTATCAAGTAACTTTTCTGATGCAAGAACGTGGGTCACCGGGGTTCCTTCTTTAAACTTCCGCATCCGCTATTACATGAACTGAAGAATTTCATCCAATCAGGCTTTTGCGAAAATTCAGTGCTATACTTCCCATGACCTATATCTGACAGCAGACACATGTAAAGATGAATCATCTTTGTTGTGAAAAACGGTATGTTTTTTATTTGGCCATGGTCTTTTGAAATGAATTAACAGTACAGTTATAGTTTAAATAATTTCTTTATTTTTTCCAGGAAAGTGTCATCCTATTTGGCATTTCATCGGTTGCTTCTTTTGGAGAATCTAGCTTTGTAACAGTTTGTTGTTTGTTGACATTTACTAAAATGTGATTTACATTTCAACTACAAGTTGAAATTCAAGTTTAACTTAATCGAGCCTTGTATTGGAAATTTGCAAGGTGTCATGCAACAGTTTTTCAAGAGGAGAAAGATTAATCGATCATGAGATGACTTGAACAAGGAATTCAAGAAGATAGAATTGATATCGTCCATCTACTGTCAAAAAAAATCCACACATCAAGACTTTGGATTAAAGAAAATGAAAATAGTAGAATGCTTTGGAACATTATGATCATAAATTCTGATCAGTAACGAAAACAATATGTATTTTCTTTGAAAAACAGTAACTAAAGATACAAAATATCGTCAGTTAGTGTAGTTTTTTGTTTTCTGTGAAAAACAAACACACTTTCAGTTTCACTGTCACATTGTGATTGTAAAAAAATGCCTTTTATATTTTTTATATTTGTTATAGGACTAAGGTAAAAAAAGAACAATTATGGAGGTTGATGTGAGTCTAATAAATTTATCTACAAAGCAGTGAATACACATGGAGCCATTGTGTTATGAATGAAGAAAACTGTGAAAACATTTTGATTTGTTATGCTGCAAACTACAGGAATAGCCCTAATTTTGGGCGTTTGGGCCTCATTGTATCTATTAGATGCATTTTTAAAGGTATTTATTACAATTAATAGCTTTTTAATTGAATAAAGATGATAGTTTATCAGTAATGAATTTTACAGGAATACTTGTTCTTGTTGATTTGTTTCACAGAAATGGAACTATACCATTTTTTTTCTTCCCCAGGGCCATAGGTCTCTATCAAAATGGTATTTCAACTTCCTGGGTGAATCAGGACTGTCTGTATCAATTGCTCAAATAAGATGGTACACAACATGTGTAAACAGATTGTTTCTCAAGCTAGGACAAATCAAGCCCAGATTGCTACGACAATGGTTTACGCTAGGAGTTTGGGTGTCTATGGTCGGAATGGTGATTTCGATTTGCATCTTATCACTTATGATTGTCAATACTTTTCAAAGAAAACCAGTAGAACATCAAGTTTTAACACCAGTGGTGAGTGAAGCTATATATATGTGATCTAAAGACTGACCCTAGGCTACAGAGCTAAATCTACCTCATTAGTCTTCAGCCAAGGGATGTTACTTTAAAAGAAGAGTCAAGAGATATATTATTATCCTAAACTAGTAACATTAACAGAAACAAATGATATAACCAGCTTTGTTTTAACTATGTTTAAATAACATTTTATTTTTATTCTAACATAACCTGTCAGAGTGTCTGTTTACACAATCATATATTCCACAATGTAAATTAGCTGGTTGGTGTAAAGTTGATCACAATGCAATATTTTATTGATTAAAAGGATTAAAGTTATAATTGTATGTAAAATAAGGAGTCATATTTCCATAATCAGTTTTGGATGTACTGTAGCAGTATTTCTCTATGTAAAGATTTCATTCTTTTCTGACATAAGACAAAAATATGCCCTTTTCCTTTCAGATGCCAGGTGTGAATCTTCCTGTTAATCAAGTAGGCTATTATTTACTTACACTCCTTTTTTGTGGAATTTTGCATGAGGCTGGTCATGCAGTTGCAGCAGTCAGGTAAGAAATTTGATTATTATTGCTACCACAAATAATTCTTACAATATGAGTATAATTATACTTATAGAAGGGCTATCCACCTTCATCCCTTGCGTTGATTTTGTTTTTCTTGTCAGTGGAGCATTTGGTCACACATACACTCATGTTAAATATTATCCAGTCCAGCAGAAATTAGTTAAATTTCTTAATAAACATGCTATACAGTCCAGTGACAAGACCAGTGCCAATCTATAATTTCCCATTTTTATTATTTTCATATACACAGGGAGCAGGTGCGTGTGAATGGATTTGGTGTCTTTATCCTTGGTGTGTATCCGGGAGCATTTGTGGATCTATACACAGAACAACTACAGGTCATTTCACCAATGAGACAACTGAGAATATTCTGTGCTGGAGTGTGGCATAATGTTGTCATTGTAGTAGTGGCATTGATTGTGTTGATTCTGTTACCATGGATACTCATGCCATTCTTTCACACTGGCAGATCGGTGGTTATCACAAGTGTGGTACCTGTAAGTTTTCATTGAATGTTATCCATTTTGACGAACTTCTCTAAGACAGAATGTGTTTTCTAATAGGAACACACATCATAAAGCTCACCATAACCTTATAAATCCTTTGTATGAACTCTTTTAGTATTAATATTAATTGTTATATTGTATCAACCTATAAAGGGCATTTATAAACACAAAATATAATATTTCATGGTGGTGTGCAATGCATAGTTAATGAGACTATTGTCACTTCCATGACAATGTAAAACAACAACTTACAAGTTTCATCTCTTTGTGACAGAAATCCCCAGTAGATGGACCCAGAGGTTTGATGGAAGGAGAACATGTGACCAGTATTAGTGGCTGTAGGACCACCAATATTCTTGATTGGTCTACGTGTATTCATGTCAGCATGCAAGAAAAAAGTCTAGGCTACTGTATGCCCTTAGAAACAGTCAAAGAACAAGACGTATCATTGAAGAGTAAGAGTTTGATCAACAAGTTCTGTGGAAATCTATTTACTAATTATATTAATGATGATGTTGCTACAAGTTTTGTGTCATGTACTAAGTTCAGTGAACACCAATTTCCATCATCAACAACGCACTTCTTAGGTCTAGGGCGAAGTTACAATATATTTAAAATTAATGATATATTGATTGTTTGGTGATGCAAAGTTAAAGATATAAATAATACAATTCACTTTTCATAAATGGTAATTATTGTTTACATAATTCCTTATTTCAGCACATAGAACAACTCTAGGAAATGTAGAATGCTGTGGAAACACAAGCAATACTCATTTATGTTTCTTTTATAACAAAAAAGCGAGCTCCTCTGAAGTAAGTGATATTTTATATTTTTTTTAGTATAAAGCTGTAAATTTGTGATGAGCCAGAAACTTCCTGAGATGCTTACATGTATAATTATTGAACTGCTATGGAAATTTTACCAGATTTAACATTGAAGAGATACAAATTGCTATGCAAATCCTAAAGTGCTAATCAACTTTGAGTCACTAAATTATACTCTGCATAGGACCTGTATCAGGCAGATAGAATTATTAGTGTCCCTTCTAGAATGTATTCATGACATAAAGAGTGTCAGATGTTTTAATTTATTTCCTTGTCATATTTTTTTCTGTTTTTTAGCAATTTGCATGCTTGCCAGCCAGAACTACCACAGACAGACAAGCTTGTAAGCTTCAAAGTGACTGCTATAACCCGAAGACTCCTTCTGTATGTGTACAACCGTCACTAGATAACAGCACTAAACTTTTAAAAGTTCACCATAAAGGAAAGCCGCCATTGTTATTCCTTGGACATCCCTTAGACTTACACTATTCAGGTAAGGGCACAGAAACAATTACAAAAAGAGACTTAAAATTAATGCCTGCAATAGAGTGAATTCATACCAGATATCTCTACTTGATATCTTATTAATAAAGGTCTTACAGTGGAAAATATGATAATATCAAGCAATGTAAAACATGATAACTTTCATGCGAAAGGCAAATTTTGAACACTATCAAAGAGTAATATGAATTTAACATTGCAAAGGTACAACACTATCAAAGAGTAATATGAATTTATCATTGCAAAGGTACAAACTACTAATCAAAATCCTAAAACTACTAATCAATTATAAGTCAATAAATTAATGCCTACCCTTGTTTTCTCCCTATTTCTGATAGTTACCCTGAGTGATTATGTTCCTGCCTATAGATTTGTGCCACTGCATATTCCATACATGGTGGAAACTTTCAGCAAGTATCCTTTTCTAAAAAATAATGTTTTACAGGAGCAAAGTAAATATAGGTGAGTGTAATTATTTCTACAAAAAGGGTTATAAAGATTTAGATTTTAGATAATGTTTTGACAAAAGAAAAATTTATTGTGTATGAGTTGAGTTTATACTTTTGTTGTTCATTACTTTTCCTTGACTAATGTTCAGATATTTGATTTCACTTTCCGGAGCTCTTGCCCTCCTTAATGTTGTGCCTTGTTATGCCTTAGACGGTCAATGGATACTACTCTCATTCATTGAACTCAGCTTAACTTCTGTGATTAGAAACCCAGAACATCGAGGACTGGTCTACTTTGTGATACTTACATTTGGGACTATTTTACTTGGACTTAATATATTCATAGCAATGTGGACTCTCTTCACGTAGTCAAAGAGTTTGAAGATCATATTGGAATTCTGTATTTGAGTGTGAAATAAAAAGAAAGATATTTATGGTGAGCATAGTTGGTTGAATCAATTTCAAATAACCAGGATGAAAGGATAGTGAATAGAATTGTCTTCCAAATAATGTGATGGTTAGTATTGGTGTAGGATGATACATTCCTGTAGGCTAGAAGAAAAAAGACTTCAAGAGACTAAGCTGTAAGATTTTTACAAGGGACCAAAGAATGTAGTGTGTAGAAAAAAAGCTTGAGAAAGTAAAAGGAATGAGTGTAAAGACTAAATAACTAGAGCTTGAGGGTGAAAAAGAGATATAGGGTGCAAGATCCAGTGGAAGGAGAGATGAAAAAAATGCTGGCAATGGAAAACCATTTGGATTGAATAAAAAAAGACTGAGAAGTTGCCAAGAATGAGTTTAAAGACTAAAAGACTAGAGTTTGAGGGGGGAAAAAGATATAGGATGAAAGAAGAGACGAAAAATGAGCTGGAACTGGACAATTATTTTGCAAATAAGGAACTTTGATTTGCCAGCTGTTAAAACCAATTCACAGAGGGAATGCAGATTAGAGGTAAATCCTAACTAGTGAGTTGAATCAGGTTTTCGATGAATCCTGGGCTAATTATTACAGTTGTGTAAAATTGACTTAATGTGTCACTCACTTAATGTAATCAGCTAACTCCAGTATCTCTTCAAGAAAGTCATTTTTGAAATGCCATGCAAGACAGAGCAAGTTGGGTTGTCGAAAGATTATCTCAAGTTGAAATAAGGAGTTTGATTTGGAAAACTATTTGGCATGTAATGAACTTCAATTTTCCAGCTTTTGAAACCAATTCACAAAGAGATTTAAAACATCGAATGCAGATAATTGTTAAATCGTAACTAAGTGAGTTGAATCAGGTTTGTTTTTATGAAGCGTGAGTTAATTATTACAATTTTGTAAAATTGACTTCATTCACTGCTATATTGCTCACTCACTCCAGTATCTATTGAAATATCTTGCGAGACAGAAGAAGATGGTTTGTCCAAAAATGATGTTAAATTGCACAATATTGTCATATTTGTGATGAGTAAAAAAGCAGTTATCTTTGTGATAATGATACATACTGTAAGTTTACTTGTGATTAGTGAGTCACTTGATATTAGAGTAAATATGGGGATAAAAAACTGTTGAAAGTCGTGGAAATATATGCTTAACATTGATCAACTTATGTTGGTAGCAACTGTAAATTCCATATCATAGTATTGAACTTCTAACCGCAAAATCGTTGAATGGATTTTCTTATCAACAGCTTGTGTGTAACTGCTCCAACATGTAAGATTCACAAAGAACATCGATTGAAAAATAAATCTTTATGTACTTTGGCAGCTGCTGCCACCTTGTGGTAAGAAGATGGTAACTTGGCAAACACAAATCCTGTATGGAATATTTTGTAAATCTTTTTTTCATGTACATGTATAGAACTCTTGGTGTCATTTCTCATTTTTCTATTTGTCCATTAATAGACCTTTCCCGAATCTCCTCACGTGACCTATAGTAGGTAAACATTGCACAGTGCCTGCTGCACTGTATGC
>JAVSBT010024455.1:5681-16536 GCA_033118115.1 Pharyngocirrus eroticus
AATTTGTATTTTGTTTTTGTCATTTTCTTTCTATAGATTCTCAGCCTTACCAAGATTTTGACCAGGGAGCCATTGGGGGAGAAGAATCAGGTCTAAGGATAGATGACGAGCAAGAATTTCCACCAATGACACATAAAACAGATACATAGGAGTTGCTATGGTTCTAGTATTAAAAAATTCTGAACCTAAACAGCAGTGGCCATTTTTTCATCCAAGGTTGTTGTCAGATCTTTGGTATGATATGCTGGTTTACTTAATTATTCAAAAAGGTTTTTGAAATGTAAGATCGGCATGAGACTTTAAAATGTATTAATTGCTCTTGCCAGGAATGGCTTATTTGTGTATGCCCACATAAAAGATTGAAAAATTGGAGATGGGGAAAAAAATAAAGAAAAAATTTGAAAACACCACACATAATCAAAAAAAAAATGAATTAATGTAGACTGTTTCTTTACAAAATTATAACATTAATTTCTGGATGTATATGAATTTTACTTAATCTTATGGTTTGGAAACGAACAAGGTGGAATGGTCCTTTAGTCCTCAAACATTGGTGATGTGTGAAAAGTCTTATTTCAGACAATATTTGGAACATACTATGTTATGCCACATCCTGCAGAACTGTACAAGACCGGTATACTATTAAACCTGCAATTATTGAACAAAAAATTGAGATAGATATGTATTTGCTAAAGGAATTTGTTGTGTGAAATCTGTCTTCCACCCAAGTTGTGTTCTAAACAGGATTCACACTTTAAAAAGCAAACAAGAATAAAATGGTTAATTACATAGTAAACAAATGAATTGGAATGCAAAATTGCAGAAATTAATGCAGTCTTGAATTTAAAAACAACAACTCTAATGCGAAATGATAATTTACTAAATATCAACAACTAGATTGAACTTGGACCATGTTTAAGTGGGTGTGCATAAATGTACGATAATTTTCTCACTATTTATGAAAACATAATTGTTGTATCAAAGTTTGATGTTCAATATGTTGGTGCGTAAAGCTTGAAATATCAGCTGCAATATTTCATCCTCTTAGACAATATTCATTTTGTGTAGAAGTGTATATCATTCCAGAAAAAACCCACAGCTGTAGAGTAAAGAGTTTGGAAGGGGATATATAGTATTCATTATAATTTGATAAAGTTACAAACAGAGCATCATACTTACCTGTATGCAGCTAGTTAAAGATTAAGCATTCTTTCATTGCATATTTAAGTGGCATTTTGTCCAAACAATGTATTTTTCAGCAAAGCAGATCCATTTGTACTGCTGCTGCAATTTTTTATATTTTTTTCTTGTGTTCAATTTGGCAAAAAAGTACATTTCCATTCAAACTTTGCTGCTTTGAGGGAACTATTTGTGTAGAATTACACTGTATAATAAATAATTATAAAAACTAGATTTGTTTCTATTCAATCAAATAATTATGACCATATGTACTCCATGCACTCCTAGGTCCCCCGTTACAAAATGTGAAGTAAGACAAAACATTTCAAATGAGGAATAATTGCATCAGGCAAAGTTTATTTTCAAAAACACTTTCAATTTATTAGATAGTTCCTTTTATTTGACAGTACTCATAGTATAATTATGTATCTTATACATATCTGATCTAGCCAAGGATTTGATTAACTTACCAAAACATTTTTGAATCAAACTAGATTCCCTAAATTTAAAGAAATATACATTTTTTTTACTGCTGGGAAAAAAAGCCAATTGTGATGTGCAATTCACCATAATATGTTATTGTATCAATTTAAAGCACACTAAGAGAATATAACTTTTATTTATCTTCAAAAGCTGTATAAAACTATTTCGTTAGTGCTATAATATTTCTCTGGTCAACATATTTTTCACATGCACACTTTGATATCATCAAACAGATACACATTTGTGAAAGTGATGAGCAATTTGGGAGTCTCTAAAGATACAATTCACATCACATTAATGGTATAGAAGTGAATATTAAACCTTTTACTGGGTCTTATTTTACATGATGCCATCAGCATTGGTTTCTTTTTCAAGCAGTCGCACAGTCAAGCCGTTTTACATAATATTTATACACTCTTGCCATTAATCTTCAGCTACCTTTTCACTTCGGTAGACCACACATCTCGCATGCAGTTCTATCTAAATTGTTCAAAAATGTACAATGATTACATGTCCATAGGCCACCAGCAGTGTTGCCAATGGGTGGCAGTGGTGAAGCACCTGGTCCCACATAGGAAGTTTGTCTTGATATAGTTGGTGATGGAACTGAAATGGAAAATTGTAGAAAATGTATATTAATTTCAATTCCTGAATCTTGAAATCCCTAATGTTACATTTCCAGTTCTAAATTCAATATGTACCATTAACAAGAAATTATGATCCAGTTTCTTCAAAATTATGCACAATATTTTGTAATATGCAATACCAATATTTAAAAAAAAAAAAAAGAATCATAGCTCTTAGCCTCTTCTTTAGGTTGGCTTATGACAATAGTTGACCAGTCGCCCCAACATTTTGGAAAGGGAATAAAATGACAATTTGATATAAAATTTCAAAGCTTAAATGTTTTTCAATTACCATGTGCTTGTATCAGCTGTTCTACTGTTCTCCAACATTCTTCTTTGCACCACTGTCTGGCGTTGTCTGGATCTTGTTTTTTCACCGCATCTAGTAATCCAGCCATCTGTCCCTGAATTATTGAAAAAAAGTTAATATTTCTTATCACTTACACGTTATAACACTAAACAACAAGGTTAGACATTTGGATATGCAGACTTAAGAGCACCAGCTAGTTTGACAAGGGCCCAGCCTCTCATATCAATAGGCAAGGGCATGGAGCCCAGAAGACACTTATACACACCACATCATTATGTAACTATTTAGTGTCTTCACATACTAACTTTTATATTATGGCAAACATTGTTTCTTACCTTTAGTGGTAACACTTCACATGAGTCCATATAACAGAGAAGATGAAAATCTGATACAGCCTCCAAGAATTTTTCTGGTGTATATTTTTGCATATAGCTAGTGAAAGAGTTGAAATCCTGTGTCCAGAAAAGTAACATAAAACAAAAAATGATATAGACTACTGCAATATATCTTTGTCTTTAGAATTCATCATCTTTTTATTTGCTGCCAAGAATAGGGAATTCATGTTATTTTGATGACTGAATTTTACCTGAATATCCCCAAGTTCGGACCTGTTTTCAACAGGAAATGCATTCATAGGATCAGCAGACTGAAATGTTGAAGAGGGAACAACTGGGAACCCTACAGCAGAATCTAAAAGAAGATATTCCACAGGTAATGGTCTGGCAAGCTGGGTGACTTCATTGCCATATTCATCTTTCTCCTACAGAAATGACAAGTAAAGAATAATACAACTTCAAAGACAATGAAATATGTATGGCATTGTATGCAACCAAAGTTAATTTTTCACATCATTGTGTAGTAATTATTATAGAAATTAAGCTTTCTTTTATCACCAAATGCCATTCTGTGTATCTGTTGAATACAACTTAATAAAGTGGAAAGCATAAACAGATTCATGAAAAAAAAACCAGAACACAATAGCCTGTGATAAAAGACAAACATTTGAAGTAAACCATTTTTATCAAATCTATTCTTACATTTTCGTGCGGATTAAAATTTCAAAGGACTAATAATAACTTTACCTTAAAAAAGACGTCTGGTACATATTGCTCATTTGAGGATTCCTTGACGTATCCAAGTTCTGGTGCATCTTTAGTTGGAATGAAACAGTCATCATTTACTAGAGCCATACCTTGATTGGACACTTGATAAGCTTCAAAATGGATCTGATTTAAATTATCACCTATTATTGATATAAGAAAACAAACAAATTATAAGATATTCTCATATTGGTAAATTTTTGTATTGTGATTTATTGAACAATTTAAAAGGAAAGTATTACAGTAATCATACCTCCCTGTACATTAGAATACATTATGACCAATAATGAATACAAGTTTCAAAGAAAGGTTCTGGTATGATCATACCTTTTTATCATGACAAAAATATTAGGAAAACCTTTTAGAAAATGCTGATAAAAAATTGTTTATGACTATTCCTAGCTCAATGAAGCTCATTCAGTAACTAGCATCATGTGTTAATAAAAAAAAAATGGTCTTGTGTATCCTACCTGTAGCTACAATTGTAACAAACTTAGACCCAAAATGTCCTTCTGGGGAGCGTTTGCATGGATTTGGATATTTGTTTTGAAAGCTTGCTGCCATTATACACTCCTCAGCACTCAAAAAATGAGAATCCTAAATAAATGTAAGTGGTTTCAATATAAGAAAAATAATAATTTACACAGAATTGTTAGAAAGAGCTTGGTTTTAAAGTCCCGAGCCCAACAGCTTCACTTTTGCATACACCATACTTGTGCTTAACAAGTTGAACATACACTAAATTTTAAATTGATTGACTTGATACAAATCTTAAATGAATAGTTGATTTATGCCAATAATTTGCGAGCAAAATATTTTACAATCAATATCACATTACATTCGGAGATTTATAAAAGTTTATAAAAAGAAAAGAAAATACTTACGATTGTTCCTCTAAAATGTTTGACTGTTCCTTTTGTAAGATCTAAAGCAACCAGATCTGTGAATATCCAACCAACTGGGTAGATTCCAAGCTGTCTTGCTAAGTGATTGACTCTGTTCTCCTTATCATCTGTTAACAACTCTACACTACTCTTTGAACCAATCTGGGGAATACGAAGGGCGTTTTTTACAATTTCATTCTTACAACAATCACATCAGTTTTTGCAAAATTTGGTTCTTTTAGTATCTTACCCTTGAAAATAAATACTTTAAAATGTTTATTCATTTTTTTACCTATGTTCATATCTGGGCTAATTAATTGTCAAGATGATTTAAATATAGCTTGGAAATATCTAATCTACCAACTTACTTGAGGTGGTTCATAGATGGCTGCTACTACAGCTTTGATACCCAATGGGATATCTTTGTGTGGTTCATATCTTCCATACAGTATACCAATTCTTTGATTACCAGTACTTCTCCAGTAGTCCAAGAATCTTTCCACCATTGCAGGGTTTTCAAATTGTGTGTAATCAATGTGCCTATATTTCTGTAAAAAGAAATTCAAAATAAAATTTATAAAACTTTCGGCTCTTTACAAAACAATAAAACCAAAATATCTTCTGTAAGCAAATACTCAACTTTCCAGACTTGGCATAAGAAAAGGATTAGAGACTTAGTAAGGAGTCATGTTGAATTTCTTTAAAACATATATAGCACTATTCATGTGCTTGGTTTTTTTTTTCTAAATTTCATAACACATAAACAATCACAGACTGGGACTTTGAACAGTATATAGATACAAGAATTAAGTGGACTGACTACTGCTCTGTGTCATAATTGTTTACTATTCTATTGAAATCCTTTCTTCAAATAGACTACTTACCTGTCTATTAAGAGTAACAGCATTTGGCTGACATTTGGTGCAGATGCCACCTGGCCATGGAGGATGTTCTGTGCAGCCTGGTTTAATTTTACAACTCAGATTTTCTAAATTTACAAATTTGCCCCTATAAAGAAAAATGGCATAATTCATTACGCATTATAAAATGGGAAAAGACTAATATTGATATTTTCTACATTGCAATAATATTTGGTTTTAAACACAATGTTAACAGAATAATGTTTTAGTTTATTTAGAAACTTTCAACTCCACAGAAGTACTTAAATTGCTTCCAAATGGATGGAAGAAAATCTACTTACTTGTCTACTCCCCCTGTTAATTTTCTGATATATGAATGAAAAGACAGAAATTTAATTGGAGGGTCTGCATTCTTCAAATATTCTTCATCATAAGGCTATAACAGAAAGAAAAGTTGTATCAAGATCAAGAAAATTAGGATGAACCATGGCAAAGTTGAAATTTCTCATAATTTTTTTATACCAATATCTAGTCTTACCTCTAAAGGCACACAATGAAAACATTTTCCTGAGGGGCCATGTCTGCATCTGGTAATGAGAAAACACAAAATGGTTGATTTACATTTTAAAAAATTTCTCAATTATTTTCTTAATTTGTTAACATTTATATATTTTATTATGAATCGTAATATCAACAATGAAATTTAATTACAATATAAAATTCTATTTTCTCTAAGCCTTTGAGATTTTTTTTTGCAGACATAATGACAGAAATCATTATAAAGTGTCGAAAAACTCCTAATTTACATAATTGTGCCCTTCAATGTTTTCCTTTTTTCAGTTTTCTTCGAGTGCATGTATATTATAAGGTGTCAACACCCTAATAAGGTTTGTAAGATTTGAAAAAAACAAGCAAAATCTTATCAAAACATCTGCTTACAGCTGATCATTCTTTGGTCTTTCTATTCTTCCATCCTCCTTTTCCAGAATTGTGTCAACTTCATCTTCTTCAATTGATACATGAGATGTAGGACCCTGCCTTGTTAATTTGCTAGAAGTCGAAGGGAACTGTGGCGTTGAGTCTGTGACAAGAGTAGAGTGTTGTGGAAGAGATTTTGACGATGTTGATGGTTCTCCACTATCAGTCATGTCCAAATCAAGAGTGTTGGCACTCAAGTATAGCATGTCCCCATGTCTGAAAGTTCAAGAAAACATGAATAACTACCATGTAAATCAAATATCACTACATAAAAAGCATTGATGATCATTTTCAAGTTTCGTAGTCTAAACTTGTAGTTATTATAGCATTTCAATTTATTGTAAGTTAAACAAACAATTTTGCCAATAATTCAATCAAAAATTCTGATGAAACAAGACTTTTACTGCTAGTTTATAGCTTGTTAAAAGGAAAAATTGAAAAGAATTGGCAAAGGTTTACGTTTCAATCATGTAGAGACGAGATGTCTTTTATATGATGGAAGAAAATTAAACTTTACAAGACTTGTCTTAGTCAAATCAATACTTACTTGAGCTTAAAAGTTGTAAGTGTTTTGCTTTTTGTGGAAACTAACTCTTTGCATTTTTCTCTGTCAAGATAAATATTCCAGCCAACTCCTGGTAACTTAAATTCCTCTTGTACCTTAAAAAGAAATTATTTGCATTTAATATATACGGCTTAATTACAAAGAAGTTGAGATTTAAGGTAAGTACTATCATCTCAAACATGAAGCAGAAACTTTGACTTTGGTTCCCATTTTGTTTCAAATTATATTATGTAGTTCTGAACTGTCTTTCACGTTTAAATCAATACCGTCTCATGATAAGAAACAAAGTTCACATATCATTCTTTGTAAAAGTATGTTTTATGTCCATTTCATAACAGAAATACATGGTGCAAGACACTGTTCTCTTATCAACAATATGAATTCAATAATTTAATGATATTAATAAATGGTAAGCAAAATCACCTTGTCCAGAAAATCTTTGATTTTTTCCGCAGGTTTTGCATCAATCCTCCTTGTCCCATGATTGGGGGACTGTACTCTTATGACCTAGAATTAGTAGAAATGAAAATTAAAACAGCAACATTTATTTTAAACATTGTGAAATAATTTTGGTTGGTATATGTTTCGATGGTTTGATAATTAACTACCTAAACTTTCCTTCATATTTACATAATTGGAGGTGTTTTACATAATCAAATGTCCAGCAACATGCTATACTAAAGTCTGTCATGACAGCTGTCATTGTGTCTGACACTCCATGTTAGGTACTGCCAACCTGTCAGTGTCAAACACGGATTTGATTTTCATCATGCAGGATTAGCTATCAAAAATTCTTGTATACACAATACAGGCGTCTAATAAAAGTGCGAATAATAGGCTTTACTATTCATGAAATATTACGTGTTTTAGGGATGATTTCTTCAGTCATACCTTGTTACATTGTTCATTTGTTGTTACTGTTCGAGTTGGTATTAGTCATGCCGAAACCGAAAGTAGTCGATAATATAATAATATTGTCTTACATTCAACTATTCAATATATCTCCACTAAAAAGTTAAAATATCTACACAATTTACAATATCATACTCCAATACTAGCAATATTATGATTCATATTCAGTAAGTTTATTATGTTTCAATTTTTTGACAAGTTTGACAATCACTAAATAAAAGTGTAAACAGCTGATTCATTCACCTGCAACAACTCGTTTTGTGCTAGAAAATCTAGCATTTATATCAAAAAATAAATCACTTACAATATTTCTAGACATCTAATGATTCTGTCCCTTATTACAACAAGATCGTCTTCAAAATGTACACAAACAGTGTAGGATTTTGATATATTGTTTCGTGTGCATTAATACTCCTAGTTCGTAGTCAAATCATGCAATCTCGTGAACTTCGGGAATTCGAAGTGCGACATTTTCTGGAGTACCTTAGGTTGCGGATCTGCACATACCATACCTACACTAACACATTGAATAGGGAATCGAAACCTGTACGGATAAAACCATGGTTAGGGTGTAACAATATTCTTGGAATTATAAACTAATTTGATGATATGACAGGTCAACAAACTACAGTTTATTTAATTTTTCGCTACATAATGTGGTTATAAATAGACTTACATACCTATGCTGAAGACATACTGGAAATAACAACGTTGATAATTAATTGATATATTAAAACTGGAACTTTTTATATGCACTTTATTGAAAGATTTATTACCACAACTTTCGATCTAATCTCTAGATCTTGTTCATTGATTATGAACAAATTATCTAAAATGACTGTACATAACCAGTGAACAAGATCTAGAGACTAGATTGAAAGCTATGGAAATAAATCTTTCAATGTCGACAATGAAGTGCATAAGATGTTTCATTAATAAATATAATTACATTAAATGATATATACAAAAAGGAACTAAGAGAAGGAATGATACTGCTATTTAATACAATAACAATATATTAATAGCAACAATAATGATAATGGATACAAACACCTTTTGTAAACTGCATCAATTTTTTTAATATTTTGAAATTAGAAACTAACTACCCCATTGTGTGAATTTATGAGCAATTTACATGATTTTAATCTTCAAAGTGTGAAAACTGCATAGTAATACATCTAGGAAATTATTGGGTCCATTTCATCTCAAATGAATCAAAGAATATCTTTTCAAAAAGACTGTCATTGAGTGTCCTGCACAAATGTAAACAACGTCAAGTAATATGAGAGTGAATACCAGTACACGGTGTGTACAGTTGAGTACAGTTCACTGTTGCTCCAATGGGAGCAGTGAGACATCGAACCAAACAAAAACTTATCATTGTCACTCGCTCTCTTATCAACAGTTTACTTTGATGAAAAGACAAACTTTGATGATACAGTTTCAAGTAATAATTATATTGTGTAATAACAACAACACAATCACAAAGGATCGAATTTAAAAGGGACGTTATTACATTTTTTGACGAATAATTTGTGTTTTTACTCAGATTGGAAAGAACTCTTGTGAACAAAAGTGTCATTGTTGTTGGCATACAAGATTATTCCTTGGTGGGTTATTTTCTATGGTTTTCTTATTTTAATGGTGGAAATTACCAGCCTGCAGGTGAGAATTAATTTATTCAATTTATTGTTATAAATGAGACCTAAAAGGTTTTAACTTTTATAACAATGTTACATCATAGATAAAATGCATCACATTCTCAGTGATATCACAAGGAGACATCAAGTAGACATTTACCTGTGACCACTCATTGATGTCACAGAGACATCACATTAATATGTGATGCATTTGTACTGTATCCACGATGTCACAGTGTAAGATGTATCCATGATGTCACAGTGTAAGATGTATCCATGATGTCACAGTGTTAGTTGTATCCATGATGTCACAGTGGAAATCCATGATGTCACAGTGTAAGATGTATCCATGATGTCTCAGTGTAAGATGTATCCATGATGTCTCAGTGTAAGATGTATCCATGATGTCACAGTATGGGCTGTATCTGTGCTGTACCCATGATTTGTGGTGTTGTGTAGTCATCATGTAATATCAATACAAACATTTTACTAGGTATACATTATACACATCCTTTCTTTCCTGGAACACAATGTGTGGGCCCATGTCTACACACATGGGCCCACACATTGGGCCTACACACATACACATGTTTATTTGGTATTTGATATTGCCACACACAGAAATTGATAGATCTGTCAAGTTAGCATGGATCTTGGAACTAATGATATATTTGGTAATATTAGAGAAAGATGATTGAACAAATGATTATGGCCAAATTATAGTAATATGGATTATCCTTACTAAATGTTTCAACTTTAAAACAGTCTGCAAAGATAATCTGAATTAGTATGGTGTTATAAACTCCAAGGTCAAGTATGGGTATTATTTTGTTATTTAGTAAACAAAATCATTATGTAATCTTATTGAGTATATAAGTGGATTTGCGTTGATGAATTCCTGAGTCAAAAGTCAAACCAAATGAGAGTTACAGGTATGGATTAAATATATATACCCCATGAGATAAAACCACGCAGAGCTCGTAAAAATAAAGGTAAATGACAGAAAAATGTAAAATAAAAGATATCAAGTCCCTATATTCTACCATGATGCCAAAAAAATGGTTATATTTCAATGTTTAAAGAATGTTATATTGATTCCTTTCAGGCAGATATAACTTGGATTGAACTTGACAAGGGACTTACCTACAACTATAGGAGTATCATTGGATAAGTAGAAAGGACAACATGACGATATATCCCAAGTCATGACATGATTTTTGTTTTCAAAATCTGTCATATCAATCATCCATATGATCCTATCTGCAGGCAATGCATAGTTTTATGACAGAAAATGCTATTCATGAACAACATCTGAAAT
>JAVSBT010024677.1:0-18593 GCA_033118115.1 Pharyngocirrus eroticus
AAATATATACTTTAACTTGTCAAAAATGTGTATTGAAAGTAGCAAATGAGCTCCAAACTCAAATTGTTGGTAACAGATTTGAACCTGTTCCGCTGCCTTAATGAAGATGGATGGTCATTGGTATTTTGCAATTAAAGTAACTGTTGCAAAAAGTTAACACCTTTATTGGTCAGAGTCTTTGATCAGAATTTAGAAGAGTTTTATGAAGCCAAACTTGATGAAAGAAGCTCACTGGTGGAGTGCCAGTCAAAAGTGAAGAAGCGTTTACAATCAAATTGTTCTTCACCATGGTGGATCTTACCCTAACTAAAAAGCTTTTAAGAAGTGTTCACCACAGAACTCACGCCGTCCACGAGCCACTCTTTAACTTAGTTGGTCCCCTGTTGAGGCCATAGATTATTTGGCTTTGCGACTTGAAGACAGTTGAAATGCCATAATTCATATTTCGTTGTACTGAATTTGAATTAGCTGGGCAGTTCCTGACAGACATAAAAGGGAACAGTTTAAACTCACTCATGACTCCCATTAAAAGTTGGTGAAAACTGATAACATTTTGATCACCCATTCATTGTTACCTAGGAGAAAAGAAGAAAAAATGCAATCACATATATCTGAAACGTGAACACTCTATTTTTCATCTATTCCTATTTGGTTTCATTCATCAATTAATTCTTGGACAATGTTTTATGTATATCGTTTTAGGACTTTTTTTTGTATATAAAGCAATGCCTGTGGTCTTTTTGTATGATACATCTCTATTTTCTAGTGTAATTTATTATTTTGTCATAACAATCATTGACACATGCTGTTTTGTCTGGAAGAATGGCGTATAGCCTATAGGGGACATTTCTCAATTATGCATAAAACAGGATAATGTGAATATCAACTTCTTCAAATACATGTATGACCTGTCACCATTACAATATAAAATCTTCCATCAATTCCTATACATGTATATTTTTTATTTTTTCTGTGGACTTTACGATCTTTAGCTTTGGTATGAAAAAAAACAACTTTCCTATATGTCGTTCTCCGGAAAGTTCTGATAGTGACGTTATGACAAAGTTGACGTAACTATTATGTCATGGAATTCCTACCTATAAGTTGAAAAGGTCATCAATCTATAATTACTAGTATGCAGATATGGAAAGAAAGTTATTTCACTATCGTATTAATTATTTACATATCTATGTCTCAACAGTGTTATTCTACATTTGAATTTTTAAACTTTGATTATAAAAGAAGCAAAAAATAAACTATATTCCCCTTTATTGCAGTCTAACATGTTAAGAATAATATTTCACAGAGACTTTTCTAAATAGGAATATCAGTGGAAATCATAATCACAATTGAGAAAACTTCACCTGAGCACATAAGTCCTAATTCCACGCATCTCTTTTCTGTTATTTTTTTCTAAACCAGATTTTGATAAAACTTTTGTCTTTAAAAGATTGTGACTGTTTTCTGATGAGAGAATGTCATGTCATTTTCTTTGACCAGAGGTTCAAGTAGCGATTTTTATCTGGGCTTCACCAAGGGAGAATTATTTGGCAAATGAAAGGAATGTCCACGGTTGAAAGAACTCAAAGAATCACATGTCCACTGAAGCACAAGGGATTCCCAGTTAATGTGAGCTCTCGCTTGTGAACAATAGCATCTCCAACAAATCCTTTAGGTTGCTATTCAACTTATACCACCCCGTGGACAAAAGTGAGTTTCCTGTGCTCATAAGAATAGACCGTTCATCATCTATACTATCACTAGAATTTTGTGCTCCACTCGTTTTAGATACATGGTTGAATGGGGAATCAATTAGCATAATTTCAAGCTACTATGTAAGCCAGGGGTTTCGACCCCTGCCGGTCTCGTTTTAGAAACACGCGCCATGACACCAGTTTAAATGCAGCAACGCGTGGACAAAACAAGCAAGAATTTCTAAACAGTACTTATATGGATATAAAAGAAAAAAGGGGGGGGGTGAATTAGACTCTTATACAAATATCCCAAATAGGATTAATTTCTGAAGCAACAAATTATACAAACAAAAAAGATCATTCATTAAAAATCGTAAGCTAAATCAACAGTGAAAATGAGAGCTATTCGAAGTGTCACAATCTTTAAACATTTGGATTCATCTATCTTGAATACATGTCAAATTTATTCCAATTCAACGATTTGTAAAAATTTCATCTCACTTTTATCAAGTTTTAAATAAGATACTGATAGTGCAATTCAAAAATAGACTAGATGTAAACCACACATCAATCAATAAGATTTAATTCCACAATATTCTAAAAGGGATTTAAGTAAATCAATCAAAAACACATCTATTTATTAAGAACTCTTAAAGATGTTTGTCTGCACTGGAAAACCAAATGATTGTGACAAACATGTCAAATGCTTTAATAATTTCGATAACAAAATATTGTTTTCAATACTTTGGGAAAAAAAAGTATCTACTTATCAAATGCACTGATTGGAGTAAATAGAATTCAAACCGCAGACACCTAAAACTCCCATTTTAACCAAAGTCTGTTTATGCTTTTATAGCGTCTAGAGCTCGAAATAATTTCGTTGTAAAGGTGTATTGAGGTGTGTAATTTGGATTGAATATTTTCAACTAAATACCTTTGCATTTATCTCTGGCACCAGGCAACTGTGGAACAAAATTTTGCTATACCGAAATTAGCTTTCAGAACCATTAGCACAGTTGAAGATTTTCAAATCGTCAATAAATTGAATGCAATTGACTTGTGGTTATCAATCTCACTGTTTGTGGGACAAAATATTTTGAATTGGTGCAAAATAATTATGTATAATTATAGGCAGTTTGTCTCGGTAATTATGAATTATATTGGTTATGATCAAGACCATTTTGCAACAAACTGTGAGTAAAACGGCATTTGATAACAAGGTGTGACGTAAGATGTTTGATATTTTTCCGTTAAAGACGAACCTGACACTTGACAAAATGTAATGCAAATAAGATAATCATGTTTCAAGTTGATGTATTAAAGGTTTAATTAGATAGTATTGTAGTTGAAAAATAGGAAATACGTTGATATAAGTATACATTTTGATTATGTCGTTGTCTGCTTTCACATTGGATCCTAACTTTCATTCTTCAGATTTTGAAAAATACACGAATCTTAACAATTTGACCTTCATCGCTTCATATTCAAGAAAAATGAAAGATGTTTGCCTTCAGTTTTTTCCCCAATAAAATTTAGTTTCCTAATCAACACGAATTTGGTTTCAAATAGTTTATGAAGGTCTTAAGGGCTAGAAACAGTTTCACGTTATTGAGTTTGCAGCCGTAAAGTGTTGGGGAAATCTTATCCAAATGATATATTTTCAGAACCATAACTTTTTTCTTGAACAATTACCTGAAGAAATAATCGAAATATATTAATGATTCCCTAAAAAAATCCCCAAATTACAAATATCTCACAAAAATTGAATTAACTCCTTCAATTTTTAAACTATCAAAATACAAAAACAATCTAAATTAAGAGCATGTTTATAGCTTCAAAATCGTGTTTGTATATCAAAATGTTGCTATTCATTGTTTTTTTGTGAGCTGCTGAAAGAAAAAATAATTGACCAAATTTGGCGTATTTGATAAATGGTCAAAATTTGGTCAATTTTTGTATCTTTCTGCAGCTAATTAAAAACAATGAACTGCAACATTTAGATATCAAAACACGATTTTGAAGCTATAAACATGTTCTTAATTTAGATTGGTTTTTGTATTTTGATTTTTCAAAAATTGAAGGAGTTGATTCAAATTTTGTCAAAAAAGGTTCATTTTTTTACATGTCAACTTTTTGATTTTTTAAATATTTTGTATATTATACAACATTGACCTTTCATTCATACGGATAGGTACACAATGAAGTACTGAAACCAAAAATATATAATTTAACAGGTCAAAAATGTGTATTGAAAAAAGCCATTGAACTCCAAACTCAATTAATGGTAACAGAGTTGAACCCGTTTCACCACCTTATCTGTAATGGCTTCGAAAATCTTTAGTAGCTAAATCATGATATATTTGTACAACGAGGAAGGTTTATTCTACTGTGTAAATGAATATTATTAATGTTGTAATTTTTCCTCAACTAACTGATAAAGTACCAGGTCATTATACAAAGCGATGCATGGATTAAAAGAAAAGTTTCATTTTGTTTTTGAATGTAATGTGTGAGAAATTCTTGATAAAATATAATTATATATTCCTTAAATTAAACCTAGATGTGTATTTGCTACAGATATTAAAGCAAGAATGATTTGTTTGTTAAAATATCTTATCTTTACTTTTTCATTAATTGTATGTAGAAACTAATCTAGAAAGTAAAAAAATCTTATTAATCATAAATAGTAAAAAAATGAGAAAATATGTATAAAACAGATATAAAGTTTAAAGCATCATTTTTATTGGAATGTTGCTAAATAACAAATGTGTCATTTTTTTACCACATAAGTATTCATTAAATATCACAATGACCAATGTCAGTATTTGCAGTTATATAATATTTTCAAGGTGATGTATTTACAAAATGAATAGGTAGATGAATATGTACAATATATACAAGTATTTTTTTTTCAGAAAAAAATATGTAACTTATTCTATAAGCAATTCCACCTTTGAACGTTAATATACAATGGCTTGTTTATTAGATAGATCCTTTTTCTGAAATTAACATTTACTGAAAAAATATTCTTCAACAGATATACCAAATTAGAAAAAAATGTGAATGTGATAATTCAAGAAAAAATATCAATAAAATTCAATTATATTACCATGAGGCGAGATAAGGTGAAGATTTTACGATAAACCACATAATAAAATACATAGTACCTTTTCAAACAAATTTGGTTATAACAATATTTCAGAATAAACGATTTACACCAAAGAACATCAAAGTTTCAACATACAATGACAATTCAAAGGTATGATAAAAACATTAACCAAATAACGAGCTGCAGTATAAAGCATTATTTGACATGCATATATGGCTTTATGAAGTCTAGCTATTTTTACAGTTAAAACCAAGATTTGATAAGGCACTTGAACTTGAAGCAAATACAATGTATCTTTGCATTTTTAACACAATTCGGCAACAAATGACTACACTTCATTTTTTCTGAAGAACCCATTGTAATGACTCTTATCTGATACAGTTGAAAAAGACACTTGAAATAGCTGAGAGATTCTGATTTGTATCTAAATTGAAATCACCCAGTAGAAGTATTGGATCTATTCAATGATGTCTTTGAATATGATTCGGTTGACTGGTAGTCTTGCAAAAATCTTCCAAGATTCATGGCTTTATCTGAACATACAATAATTATTACCTTCGTTCTTCAGAAATTCTTCAATGTTAAATGAGACTTCAAGAAAAGTTCAGAGGTTAGCTCATGATGGTTTCATGTTCTAAGGGCATCTTTGCTTAAATGGTGGCTAACATTTGAAAGCTAATATCTTCAAAGTACAATTTGTTATAACCCTCAATGCTGCCCCCTAATCTAAAATCTTCCAGTGAAGTGGGTATCACAATGGTATATTCAGGTTTTTCTCTCTTCTTCCATTGAAGCAAAGCCCCCACTGGGCTATACAGAAGTGAAATGACACCTCTATTTTTTTACTTCAAAGCCATAAAGCATGCAATTCTTCACTGATTTTGATTGGGATTTGTCGCGTGCCTAGTCCCTTTCATTAGTTTCAATGCTATTCTTTGCTGAAAAGCTATTGTATTGTTCGTTATTTCTCAAGCCTTGAATGCATTGAGTTATATGCAGATATGTTGATATCCTTTAAAAATATGTATGTCTTCTATTGTGACAAACGGACATCCTACACTGTGGATTTTGTCTCTCTTTATATCATCTGAAACCATATAAAAAGTGTTTCTTGCCCACCTTTTTGGCCTGATTCAGTCTGGGTTTTTTATTGCTTTTCTCTGGTTGAAATCTGTGAAGTTTGTTATTAGAAGGCATTACACTTCATTTGGAAATGGAAGTCTGCCGTTTTCAGCAGTATTATCACAATTAAAATTTCATATTGCCAAGGTCAGCAATAAGCTTCATACATGTAACCATCTTGGCTATTTGAATAGTGTCCACCGTTATTGGCATTCATATTCATATTCATGTTCGTATTCACATTTTGTTTATTCGCTTGATTATTTCCACTCATATTTTGTAAAACTGTTGCCCACTGTCCAAACACCCCAGCAGATGGCGTGCAAGACATAAAACGGTTCAGAGTTTCTGTAGGATCAATGTTCATCCCTTGTGGTTGTTGCTGGAAATTGCCATTATTGCAAACACCGTTGTACATTTGTCCATTTTGGAAATTTTGTTGACCTGGCATACCGTTGAAACCCATTCCCTGTTCTTTCATTCTGTCGTGGGTTTCCAATTCTTTCAGTGTCTCTGATAGGGCCCAGATGTAGTTGTGAGCCAGTCTTAAAGTTTCAATTTTTGTTAGTTTTGATTCATCAGTTACTGCAGGTAACGTGTCTCTAAGTGTTTCTAATGCAGAGTTCAAACTATGCATACGGTTACGTTCTCTGTCGTTTGCTTTGGATCTGCGATTCTTTTTTAGCTGTATAACCACGCCTGGACTTCTTACTTTTGCTCGTGACTTGCTGTAACGTTTCTTCTTTGGCGTTGTGTCGTTTTTTTCATCTGACGACTTTCTCTTTCCGTTGCTAGGCTGAATGTTGGAGTCAACGTTTTCAAGTTGTTGGTATTTTATGTCATATTCACTAGTCATACTTCCATCTACACTTCTATCATCAACCAGGTACTGGTCACTCATACTTCCAGGAGATGTAACTGCTGTAGTGGATGACTTTTGAGATGCTGGGGTAAAAACTTCTGACATTGTAAAACTGTCACCGTACAAATCTTCTGTCTTCATAATTTCAGCTGTTTTCTTCACTAAGGTTTTGTCAATAATGAAGACCATAAACACAACAAGCCTATTTATGTCCACAACGCAACTCGATTGTGATGGCATGCGGCGATTTTTCTGAAAGAGGCGGTGCTTAAATGGAGGCAGACGACATTTAACAATAGGATGAATGGGCAGACACGCGTCCCGCCATTTTTGGAGCGTGCTTAGGATCATTGCTCATGCCAATCAAAAGCTATCCAACGGACGAAATCATTAAACCATTAGTCTTCCTGTCGTTTGCAGTGATTTTGTATGTGCCACAAAAGAAACTCCTAAACAGCAACACAAAGGCAGTTTATGATATATTCTTTGTCGAGACCCCAACTTAAAGATGTCATTCCAAATCAGATCACACAAATAAAGCCAAATTCTTGGATAAATTGCAAAATTAGAGCATTATATATCACTGTCTCTTTTTTATTGAGTACGAAATAAGTTTGATGGCATAAAGGATTTCTTTTTAAAAGTTTTGAAATTCTTAAAGTTTTGTGACTTTACTGGACACAATATAATTATAAATAATCTTCTAGAATATTGGTATTACTGTCAGCAAGGGAGTACAATCACTTGGCTATTTCTTTATATTATATATATATATACACTACTCAAAACTTGCTATGCATAATATAGCTTTGGCTGATATAATGTTAAAAAAAAGAGCAATTCATTCCAAATATTATCCTCCACTTTATTTTATTACCACCTTTAAACTTTCTATGGTTCAAAGGTGCCAGAATGTAGGTCAATTTTGATTTTTAGAAATTCCAGCCTCATTGCACTACACATAAGGCACTGTTTTTTTCTAGAAAACAGACAATCATTTTTGAACCTCAAGCACTTTACTTAAACACTTTTGGTTCGTTGACATATTAGAGCTTCCCTGCTTAGTTTGGTTTGGTTATGTGTAACATTTGAAATAAATTGCTCTTCTTTTGAACATTTAATAAGAACAATTTATAATATGCATAGCAAGTTTTGAGTAGTATATAATCAGCAACCATACACATTATGATATACATTTAAAGGAAAACCCCATCAAAACAACTCTTTTGTTTCTTCACATATTTCAAAAACATTATATGAAATTATTAAGATCAGATGCATCCTCTCATGATGCTTCAATTTTCTACGAGTTCATCAAAATTCTTGTTGTTGAGGACTTTTTGATATGTTTATGGTTCTGATAAAACCCAAGGATTGTCAAAGCACAATATTTTTGCTAGTGTTACTATAATTTTAAAGCCACAAATGAGGGGAACAAGTGGTGTAGTGGTTAAGGCACTTGATCAAAGATCAGGCATACACCAATAGCATGGGTACGAACCCCGCTCGAAATTGAACTCTGCTTATTTATGTGTATCAGAAATATCTGGCTTACTTCCCTATCCATCGGAAAGGATGTAAAGTGTGGACCATAAAAGAACACAGGTGACAATGGTCGAAAAAAATGTTGTTATCTGTCTCTCATTCTCAAGACCAAAAAGTCTAAGGGAGCACACCCTTACAGAAAAGCAGGCTGAAGTCGGAGGTACTGGGCCTAAAGGCGCAAAATAGTGGCATCAAGGTGATACAACCATGGATGCTAAACCACAGTAGATGCTAAACCACAGTACGCATTATACACTATAAAAGTGAACGCCAAGAAGAAGAAGAAGAAAGCCACAATTGCAACATAAATGTAGATTATTATGTGGCATCATTTTGCAAACAATTCCTATGTATTCGACCACTTTCTTTGTTGCATTGAAAAGCCAATACATTGACCATTAGGTGACCCCCCCCCCCCCCTGCATGTTAGGAAAAGGGTTGTATATACTCTGCTTTGAAAGTTGCCTTGAGGCATTGCACCCTATCTCTGTATCTATTGCTGACAAATTAGTAGATAAGATTTTATCAAAATTTGATTTTTCATGCATGGTTGAACCATTTTAATTTCCAAAACTTTCAAAAGTACATGTTCTTGAAAGTCTCCACAAGTGTTTTATTCCATTATGCAATGGAAAATGAAAAAATACTAGATGCAGGATAATGTAGAATGTTCCTGGAATATATTACACTGTTATGTAACATTTGAAAATGGCTGCCATTTGTCAGTGTTGTGGCCTATACATGTACTATCGATACTTGGCTTTTGGGTGCTCTGGACAAATCTTAATCTTATACCCCAAGGTACCTTTCCAGCAAGTTTTGCATTTTGTCATCTCCAAGATATTTTTACCATTAGCATATTCTTTGGGGGAAAAGCCCCCCAAAAATAATGTGATGAAGCTACAATTGCTATATTCACTATATCAAATTTTTTTTACCTTTTCCCCGAATGAATGTCTTCATTTGGTTCTCGTTTATAATCAAAGGGCTGGGGGTGTGAGGGCAGATTTGTAAACACAGTATATATAATTAATTAAGTTAATGGTAACAACACATTTTTTCATACATCTATACAATGTCACAATTGATGTTGAAAGAAAAATAAGAACACCAAAATTCACCAAACTCTCAAAGAAAATACACTTTATGTGTGTGTAGGATCTGCCCAAAGCTTTGATCCTATAGTGTTAGGTAGTGATTTTAACTTCATACAAAAAAGTAAAAGATGATGACTGTATTAGGAAATATGGTAGTCATGATAAAGTTCTTTATCTATTATATTCACAATGATTCTGTTCTTTAAATATATATGAAGTTCTACACAGCATATCAACAATGAAACCCTTTGTACATTCAATTGATATCTGCTCCAATCATAAAGTTATTATATATATCTTTTTTTTCAAACGGACTTTTCAAACATACAAAATAAAATACTTTATAGACGTAATTTGTCACAAAGGACTTTGCATATCCAAAACTACATTTAATACATATACATGTACATGCAAACAAGGTATGTCAAGCTGGACCATGTGTTGGGAGTACAGTAGCAATTTGATAATATTCTATGACACCAAGCATAAACGAAGGCTATACATAAAATACAAGTAAACGCAGAAGTTTCATTTCACAATTTGATGAATTTTGCATGCATCAAAGAGTCTAAATCAATCGAAATAATAAAAAAGATTTATTTTCGTTCATGTATTCTTCTTAATTTCTATATGAAGGAATATTACAAGTTGTTTAATATTTGTACATTGTCAGTGATCAAGAACTTGAGAGGAGATCGAAAAGTATGTTATAAAACTTTCAAAGCCATGCATACAAAAATATTTAAAGTATTCATTCATCTCACATGGTATTTTCAATTCCTAATTTTGAAATAAGACATACAGAAAAATAAACAGAGAAGAAGAGCATTTTTAAAACATATTTTTGGAAACTCTTAAAGAAAGAGCATCAAAGTTTTCATAGTGTCATAACAAACATTTGAAGAAAAAGACACCTTTAAGAAAGATGGCAAGAGATAATGAAATGACAGTACATGTACAAAGGCGGTGTCAGATGATTGGCTGGTGACACATGGTAAGGGCGGAGTCATTTCAGCATACCAAGTGTGGATGATTTTTTTGATTAATGAACATTGAACTTTCTTAAGAAAGTGTCTTTTGAAGGTTGGTGACCCGCTAGAATTGTATGCATTTTACTGCATGAAATTAAAACGATGTGGTCAAGTGTAAGATACAGCTATACAAGATGAAATTCCTGACTTTGAAATCTAGAAGAAATTTGATATACCACATATGTATGATATTATATATTAAGCTGTATACATTTTTATAGTAACATTTTAGAAACTTGCCTATTAAATCATGTCTTCCAGGACATTATATTGAAATATTCTGACAAGTTAAACGCTAAACGCTAGATTCTATGACATGTTTTGTGTACACTACAGTAAAGTTTTTTTGTCAAAGTTACCCAAATAAAGGTCTTTTTTAGCATCTTTTTTCAAAGAAAAGAAGAAGACACAATTTGTCAAACATTCCCTTCACAATGGAAATAGAAATTTCATTGAAAGGTGGAAAAAAAAAACACTTGTGAAGTATGAAACTCATCTACCTATCTATATAATTTCATAATTTATTCCATAAAACTATGGAGATTCTTCATATTGACATTTCTATAGATTAAGCGTCAAATCCTTTTGTTGGTTTTATAATTCTTGATATTCTATAAAACACTTCAGGGAATTTCATCTTAAAATATCTATCACATGATTATTCCTGAAGATAATTTGAAACCAGAAATTCGAAATGCCTTTTTTTATTTTTCATCAATTTACTGAGCAAATGTAAGAGTTTTTTAAAATATCTGCCTGAGTATTTTCATCAGTAGCAAAATCAAACCATTTTTTTCATGTCATGAAGAATGGATGCTTGAAGTACATAGTGTATTTAGGTTTGGGGAAAATTGTGATGTATTGAAAACTTAACTGGAAATTGGGGGGAGGGGGGGTTCACACAGACAGAACTTATACCTATAATTGAAATAAACCATTGTTATGTTATTAATACTTTAATTTCATACTAACACTATCACCCAGGCTTAAAATAATGTAATAAAACAAAGGAAAGTCATGTAGGAGGGGAGAGAAGGGTGTTTTAAAGCAGCAATTCAGACTACTCATCACTGTTAGGTTTATTTAACACTTAGTGTGGCCATGACTTTGTATACAAGGTTCCTTGACAGAGACCAAATGATCATACAGAACAACATACCTATGATCCAAATCTTAATTAGATCTCTTACCAATTAAGGAAGATCAAAGCTGTGTGCAATCATTGGTGTCTATATCTTGTCTCATGCTTTCAGCCATACTTGAGATAGTTATTGCTGTTTATTATATTTTCTTATCACAACAACAAAGGGTTTTGATGGCTTTTCTTGCTTCATTGCACAGCTTGGATTGGACGATTCTAATTACCTGTGACAGAGTGATCTAAAGTTGTGTCATCAAAGCGCAAGAAATTAACTCTTCCATTTACCTGTGACTTCTTACCTATTTTTATTGTATGATAGTCTTTGAATGACTAGACAAATAGACTACAGCACAGTACATTGGTCTTATGCAACTTTATAGGGATAAATAGTACCTTTGCACAAAGTCTGATAAAATTATTGAAATGTCAATGAATCCGCCAAAACTAGAATGAAATTGGTTGTGTAGAAAAAATGTGCATATAAGTGCTCTTAACATTAAAAAAAAATAAGGATCTGCACATTTTTATAATTGCCAATTCTACCCGAATGACCTAATATTTTAGCTTTTGCTTGATAAAAAGCATTTCTTTGCAACTGTCACCCATTCTCTGTAAATTTCCTAACAAAATCACATCAAATTCACAAAGAAATCACCATGTATGGAATGAATTATGTAACTTCATTTTTTATATTATGACAGAAACAGACTTAGTTAAAAGAACTCGATTTCATTGGAACTGGAAGACTTGAATATTTCCATACTAATCAAGTGTATCTACATAAACATTGAACAATGTCACATACACCCTTTCAACTAACAACCCCCCCTCCCATCAACTGAAAAACAAATCATACCATTTGTGTCAAATATCAAACTCTGTATATTTTATGATTATAACCCCTTGCAAAAAACATTCTTTTGTTTTGACACCACATACATTTTATTACGTTCTGCTGATATTTCAAACTTTATTCCCCAATCCATGTTCAGGTACATTCATATTCTAACAAGTTTAAGTATAGGTATGTAGGAGAAGTTTCACCTCCAATCGCTGTTTTCAAAACCAGGACCTTATACTTTTATGAAGGAACATTTCAACATTGAAGCAATAAAGAGCAAAGTGCCTCAGCCTGGGATCAAACTGGGGATATCTTGGGCCTCAAGTGGTCACTATATGATACTTTTGAAAAAAGGTAACTAACTTTTGTTAATGATTGCAAGAGTGTAAATTCTCACCATTTTTTTCTTCAAAAAATGAAAATCAAGAAAATATGGACAATCTGAATTATATATACTGCAAATACCACAATATTTCACCAATATGATGAATGCATTCATAGTCACAGAAATCAAATAAACTAAGCTGGACTCCTTGAATTGTCCATCAGAAAACCACAAACCTTGATATTTGCTGATGGGTTTATGGAGATGGAGTATAGCCATTAATGTACTGGCTTTGGCTAAAGAGTCAAAAACAAGCTGTATGCTTTCCTTCTGGCGAACAAAACAGAATACATTTTGAAGCTTTAAGCATATCCCGATAATGCCTCAGTTCTATACACCACCAGCCTCTTAAGAGATGGATAAAAGGAGGGGAAAAAATTGGGTTTAAATGTCTATGAAATTCATCCCTGTATACAAATGCCACTTCAGACCTTTGAAATGACCCTTTGAATGAAATTCTGTCGAAGAAGAAAAGTGCCTTACTCTTGTCCGTCTTAATGGGAAAAAAAACTTCATATTGACCATGCAAACAGTAAGAAGCAAAGGATATATACTTCCTGCTTGGCCAATGCTATTATTTGCATTATTTATTTGTTCAATTTATGTATTTTGGATAATAGATTGGATCTTCTGATGCCTCTGTAGGTTTTTTGGGGGAGGAAATGTTAAAAAGAACATGTTTCCAAAGCAAATAGAAGTTGTTCTTATTCCTTCATACTTTTATTTGGCATGGAGAAAATTGAATAATTATCAAATATGTTTTTAAATACCCTGAGGATATAGGCTGCCTTTGAACAACCACAACAGAATTCAATTTAAAAGGTATCAATTTATAGAGCATACAGCAGTATCAAGACAATTTAAAAGATATTTTGTTCAAATTTGGCATGATTTATAGGTTAAGAAAGTATTTCCATCCTAAAAGTATGTGTCGAGAATAACAGTAAGTGTATAATAATTATATACATTTTCTTTTATGCTTTCTCTGGTTTTGTGTATTTTCTTGTAGCATGTAATTTATCATGTTCATATATATTTATGCTGATTTCTTACAGATCATCAGAAGGATTTTTGATATTCATAAGATGTAAAAATAGTAATACCTAGAGTCAAAAATTCTAGCACAACCTATATTTTTTTGCATTTTTGCATAATTTTGATAGGGATAAAGGGTTCTACCTCATTTCAGATTAATTTGCATGTAACTTGTAAGGATATATTGGTGAACTTTTGGAGTTGAAACCAAACCCTCTATGACTCCATGTATGGGCGAGCACATTAATTGTATACATTTCAAATTAAAAGGTGTTATCTTTATTACCCATCTTATGATATTGTCTTCAAAGTGTGCAATTCTTAAGAAATAAGGACAAATAGACCTAATAATGCACCACTGTTATAGATTCAGGGCTCTGATTGGCCAATTTTCAAAAAAAAATAATGTGTCCTATATCTTCAAACGACGTGCTTGCGTCAAAGACAATCATATAATACTGTAATTTAGTCCAATCCTGTCTTAACCACATGCAATAGAATTAAATTTGATCTGGTCAGGATTTCATAATACAGAACAAAATGGACACCTGTCCACAGATTGATCAGAATCTAGTTTTTAATGAAGACGGGATTTCTTAATTGTCATGTGATTTGGCATAGACTGTAAAAAGATCTTGTTAGTAGAGCTACATCTCCCATTGGGGAAAGTCAACTGAAGCTTGTGGATCTCTTGTTTTAAAATTTCAATACCAAATCCAAAGGCCTTGAAGAATTGATGCTCACGTTATTGGAAAGTTCAATGGCCAATTATTAATCTTCTATGATGGATTTTATGGCAGAAACACTAGCCCTATTGTTACTGGTTAAAAAACCAATGTTACCATAAATTTTATTTCAAATGATAATGGACGCACATCCTATTATCAAAACTAGAGCCCATCTATTTGTCTAAATATGATCCTCTTCTAACATTTAGTTAAGGGATTCGAAAGATTTAGTTTCATCTGGCCATTTCCACCTGCTAAAGATGATACTGGTGGTCTACTGTTGACGATTCAATAGATTTTGATTTTTTTTAATTATAGAAACATGTATATAGCCATAGGCACATAATTGATTGAAAGAAACCTGCATGTATATAATGAGTGTTGTATATGTATTATATTTGTATGAAAGAATTAGAAAATATGAAAAGGTACATTATGTAGAAGAGAGAAATAAGTATAACTATGTTGACTTAATTTTGCAACTGATGTGATTTTCAAGTTCAAAAGTCATGCACTAATAAAAGAAATGGACAAGGAGAAATAAGATAGTAGAAAAAAAGTCAATTATATCCCATCTTCATTTTTGTTAAGAAATACAAAGACTCAGAATATCAAGTTGCTTTGTATATTCTTTAAGACATTTCCAAATTTTGATTTAAAAATGTTAGAACAGTGTTCTGAAAATTGAAAAATTAACATCTTAAATGTCTCACAGAATTCATCAAACAATAAAATATTTTGAGTCTTCATCTACTATGATCACTTTGCAAATTGACGCCATAACCAAAACCCACCTAACTTTTTTTGACATTTTGATATAGATCCAGATTAAGGTACTTTATGCTAGTCTCCATCTATTGACAGAGTCCCTGTTCATATTTTAAGTTGATTTACATGTTTTTAAGCAATAATAACATAAACACATAAATAAATTTGTGATATAACAAAATAAAGATGTTTTTCTTGATTATCTCAAAATACAAAAAAAATGAGATAGGTGGGTTTTGCATTTTCACATGGAAATTGTCAGTTGGTAATAGACATAATTGTTTGGTGGTATACAGTTCGAAATGCATTAGATTTTCAATACAGAACAAAAATGCATAAAGAAGTGAGGCATTTGGGGTTGTACTGATGGTTGTCTATTGAAAAATTCAATAAATTTAGAAAAGTGAAAACAAAATGTGAAGCAAATGCACCTATTTGTATTAAGAATTGAAGAAAAACTGTATCAATGTTTAAAATGCTTGAAGAATGCTCCTCGTGCATTTATCCACCATAAAAAGTGGTGGATATTAATCTTGATATAAGCAAGCTCCAATGGCTTTGAATTATGGTACTTGAATAGCCTAACAGTTAAGAAAGAGACCTGGTAGATTCTTTGGAAACATTTTGATGAAGTACTCGCAGCATGTATAATTTGGGTACAGACCTTGTGGGGTAGCCGAATATCAAGATGGTGTTAGATCTTTAAATAAGTGCTGTTACTTTGACCCTCTTCTGAAATGCTCTTACTGGCGTCTATTGTACTTGCACACTCTCAAGTTCACTTTAACCTTAAATCTGGTGTATGTTATGCACTTTGGAGTACCTCAGATTATGTTTTATCTCATGATATTAAAAGGATTTGAAGATTTTATATATACCGTCTTTTTATAAATATGGCAGACTTCTCTTTGAAATGATTTCATCCAATTTGATGATAAGCTTAAAAGATGTTTCTACTGGATAAGTGAAAACAATATTTATCTCTATGCACGTGTTTTTGGTAATAAATACCATCAACATCCAATACTTAACTATCAATTTCCTTTTGTAATTACAAAGAAGAAATATAAAAAAAAGATAGCATTATGGCCACCATTGAAAGCATAAAAGGCACCCTTCAGAAAGATGAGAGACACGTGTCCTCTATTATCATTACTCAACAAGTGTGACCATGCCACAATATGAGAAATCTCTACCCAATTTGAAACCATTCCTTTACAGTTGATAGCAGAAATGTTTTATGTTTGCATACTGAAAATGTATACAACCAGGGTATTTTCATGATAGTTCTCTATCATTTTCATGATTACAAATCATCATTGGCCAATTCTATTGAAATCCTTTTGTGTGAAGTCTGGAACATATTTTCCCACATTGATTTTTAAGTTGCTCCTCCTTTTATTGCTTGTTTGCCTTTTTCTCAAAAACAATAAAATAGTTGATGATCATAAGCAAAATTGACCATATAATTTCAGCTATTTTTATAAACCTCAAAAGAAAAAAATACAAACATTGTTTATATCATATGGGCACATCCTTAATATGAAAATGATTTTTACATAAGACATCAATAGAATGAAGGGAAATTATTAAAACATCACATATCTATATGATGTACATTTCTGTTTCATAAAACACACAGACCTTTAGACATCTGCTGTAGAGGAATGTCAATAGTTTTTGCTCCTATTTTCTTTTCAAATTTTTGATGGATTTCTAGAAAATGGAGATTTACAAGTTGGATATAGTATTCATATCTGATTTTATTTCATTTTATTTTATATGGCAAATGTCATAAGAATACAAATATATATACACAACAATAAATCATGAGGTGCAGGAATTGGAAATTAAAAGATGTTTTGCTCGGGATAGCTTATAAAAGAGACTTATTTCCAATGCCCCCACCCCCCCAAAAAAAAAATGATTGAAAAAAAAAACCAACAGATAATTATAGAAGGCAAATTAGAAAAAACTTGGGGATGAAAAAATTAAAACAAAACTGAGCAAACACGCAAACAGGAAATCACCATCCAATATGTTAACCTTGCCTAAAACAGATTATCATTTGCAGTGCACTAAAGGTTGCTTTTCAACATGCTATGATGTTAGAAATAATTTTCATGGCCAGGAAGTATTTTGGAGAAATATACATGTAGATTGCATCACAGTCTTAACTATTCTTAAAAAATAAAAATATTGTAGGGCTGGGATTCAAGCAAACAAACATATGGTGACTCTCGTTTCAAGTATACACTAGGTTGAGTTTCCATAAATCTCCTAAATATACATGGATATGTTTAGAAAAAAGAAGCACATTTTATAGATTCTGCCACAAACTTGTATTATTTGCTAATTACAAGCGTACAGTAGATGACCAAGAGTGTCTCGAAATTGAAATAGAGACTGTGATGTAACAGAGCATTCTATCTAACATGTTGTAAAACCCCTTTAAAGTTTAAGTATAATTGTGCATTCCTTGATAGATTTAAAGAGCAATTCAGTGACATAAATCACAAAATGAGCATTAATTGTATCAAAAAGATAAGAAACCCAACAAATGTTACCAGACAATAGTAAGCACATTCCTGAACAAATTCCCCTATTCAATTGCTTTGAAAACTAGTATTACTAGTAGTTCCATTACATGAGGTTATCAGTCAGATCTATTGGTTGTTTATTGAAATCTAAAGGAAGCCATTCTATAACTATACATTTAGCAACATACATGTAACTACAAATTCTTGGTCAATGGTCCAACCTGTAAATTACCCAGAACCCATCAGTTGGTTCTTTATGGATTCATGTAGGAGGTAGTTAATAAAGGAAGTGCCGCAATGCCCTCAGTTTTGCCTCAAAGCCGCAGGGTCAAACTTTATGGCCTCCTCATTATGATGTAGCTTCCTCAGTTTAATTGATATGGGATGCATTAGAATGTTTGACACTAACTGTCCTTTCATAGGCTATTGAGCTTGGCCTTTTTAAAAAGGCCAGTACACTTTTGCCATATCCTGAGTTGCAAATACCTATTAGAAAAAATCTTATGACAAAAAACATTAATCTGCATATATATGGGTTTATTGTGAAAAATAGTATGCTTGATTTGAAATCTTTTTCAAATTGTAGAAAAATTAAATGGCACCCCCCCCCCCCCCCCAAATAAAAATAAAACCCATTGAAGATGAAGCTACATGCCACGTAATTGAAGGCATGTACTATGTCACAATCTTCCCTT
>JAVSBT010024788.1:0-18593 GCA_033118115.1 Pharyngocirrus eroticus
TTGTGACTTATCAAGGTATTCCTGGAGTTGGTTGGCAACGACTTTCTCTAAAAGTTTGGCTACAAAGGGTAGATTTGAGATTGGCCTATAGTTATTCATATCTTCTTGATTTAGTGATTGTTTCTTTAGGATTGGTCCTACAATGGATCTTTTAAGTTCAATTGGCATGATGGATTCAGAGAAACACAAGTTGACTAATGAGGTAAGAAATGGTGCCAGCTCGTCACCGCACAGTTTGATAAGCCAAGTTGGGACAGGATCTAGACCACAGGTTTTGGAAGGACATTCTTTAATGAGTTTTATAATATCTACTTCCTGGACTTCATTTAGTTTGCACAATACAGAATTATGTCTCAATGTCTCATCAAAATGAGTGTCTGGTCTAGTATTTTCTAAATCAGCCCTAATGTGAGCAATTTTTTCAGTAAAAAAAGTTTGCAAAATCCTCTGCTAGGTTTTCAGGAGATGTGTTTGTTGGCTACATCTTTAAAAAGTGGTTTTATGCTATATACTGGGCCACCAGGCTTGTACTTACTATTAGTTTCTGTAGTACATGTAACCAAGAGTTGTCACTCCCCTGGACAGATTGCTAGTCCATTGCAGGTTACTTTGTAAACATTCTCTGTTACCCATTTACTGGGTGAAGAAGGAACGTTTTGAAAAGTATCCTTTCTTAGAAAACAGCCATGGTGGGAAATCAAACCCTCAGCATTCAGATCTACAGACACATATCTTGTGTCTGCTCCACCTTGATCACATCAAAGTGGTCAAAGCTGATGTCCTTTAGTGTAACATATCTGTGACTTATTGACGTTACGTTGTAAAGCATCTGTGGTATATATCTGTAATATATATATACTGGTGGTATTACTGTGACATACGTAAATAACACTATGACATTTCTGTGTACTATCTATGATTCAACCAATTGACGTTACAAGCTAGTTTGATTATTGAACAGCCATCGTATACATTCTTATACGTAGTATAAGAATGTAAGATATCGACACACTCTCTTTCTAGATATAAAACATGATGCTAAGGGTGATTTTGGTGGTTTTAGGGGACTTTGATTATTTTAGACAACTGGACTAAAGTACCCAGAAATCCTCGGGGGGAAATATGTCATCATGTTATCTAGATAGGAAGGTGGGTCATGGTTTCTTGCATAGGATGGCAGTTTTAACTCATTTCTGCCAAAACATGAAGTAGGCTATTCTTGCTCTAGAGGGTCGATACATCTGGTAAGGCTGTGGCCTCATTGTCCCAAGCAAAGCATATATTGAATAACTTTCTAGGCTTGTTGCTATCACAAGGTGGCACCAAATGTCAGATAGTGCATTGTCAGGGAAAACCAAGAATATTGACAACCAAGGTGACTTATAAATGATAATAATTTTTATTAATTGTATTATCTTATACACATTAGTGCACAAAAAATAGGAAATAAATATTTCCGTGGCACTATTTTTTGTTAAATGGGGCATTGTTTAACACAACAACCAAAGAATTTATAAATATTTCAGGCTTTTCTTGCAATAATAAGTTGTTAATGATAAAAAGGCTTTAGTAAAATCCAGAAATTATTCTCAGGATGTCAATTTGTTTTATTTTTTCTATAAAGACATATTGTATTCTGCTAAGGATTCTAGAGTACATATTAATAGGAGTCAATTGCGATTGGATGTCATCCTGAGTTAGTGCTATTGTATTCAAATGTGTCCTTAATTAAAGCTCTTGAATGTTAATTAGCCTATCATATTATAACCTATACTAGGTTTTTTTCTCATTTTTTTATTATTTACCCTAGGCACTGTTGGATTTCTTTAGGGGAACAAATTACCCCTTTTTCTTGGTTTCCTTAAATGAGTTTCATTGTAGCAATATATTTCTTTGAAAACAGACATACAGTACTCTAGCATTAGCAAAGCTTGGAAATATCCAACTTCTTTAACATGACATTGATAGGAATTTATTCCCAAGGTCATGAAAGACTAAAGACGATGAATAGTGATGCTTTCTGACTAATTAGGTTGTGGGGTGGGGGGGGGGGGGGAGTCTTGGCATATGATTGACACCGATTGAGTGGGCCTTCTGTGTAGGTCCATTGTGCCAAAATATAATCATTCTCATACAGTAAGTAAGAATCATAGGTTAGAAAAGTTGATATACAGAGCTAGAGAAAACTCAATTCATAATTATTTTGATAGTATATTTCAATATATTGATCAATCTTTTAATACACTTTTAATCATAGACATACATTAAATAGTCAAAATATCAACGTACATTCTTTGTATCATTTGGCATGAGATTTGTTTTGTTATTTGTTTTCAAGATGTCCAAGCAAGATAAACCAGAAAAGGATTGTGGAAAAGTTAGGGATTGCTTTCAGGGTGATCATTTTGAACAAAATGGCTGGAGGCTGTACACAAAGGTTGATCTGCGCAAGATTAACAAACTTGATTGGAAGGGGGACAATGAAGATGTGGATGATTGGAAGCATTTATCAAATCATCTTCGCGATAAACCCATATCATTCACTCAGCTATTTGAAAATATTCATGACTATGAGATTTGCAAGGTTTTTGATGCCTCCAAAACACATGTGAGGAAAGCTTTGCTTTTGGAATTGACATCGTGTAGGGCCAGAGAATATTGCTCTTTATTTCTGCTTGTCAAACCAGAACTTATATCAAATGAAATAATCTGTGAACCATTTGTGAAGGCCATGGCAAAAAATCAAGAAAATATTCAAATGCATATAAAACTTCAAGTCCTCAGAAAATTTCCGATGTTATGGAAAATATTATCCAGTTCTCCTCAAAATATGGTCGTTCCAGACTGTGTAGATGCCACACAAGAGGAGAGAAGAAAATTAAACAGAATCGATAACTGTGAGGCTAGTGATCTTGAATCATGTGTGTATTCAGATACATACATACCAACCATTGACAATATAGTGTCCAAACATATGAAAAATATACATCTACAGACCTTGACATTTAAAAATGTCAACACCAATTCTCTTGAGCTAATAGGAAAACTGAACCAGCAGCTTACACATCTCCATCTTGAACTCTTACAAAGCAACTTGGTACCAAAGTCAATTTCTACTCTAGGGAATCTTCAAGAATTGAAAATTATTGCATGTCATCTGGACGACGACAGTCTTCCATCAGATATATTTGACAACTTTGAAAATCTACAAACATTGGATCTTAGTAACAATCTCATGACAACGCTGCCAATCAGACAAGGCACACTTCCAAAACTACAACACCTTGTATTGGATAATAACTGTTTCAAAACTGTAGGACAAATTGTCCTACTGGCTGGCCTGAAACATCTAAATCTAGATTCAAATCGAATTGAAAAGCTAGACAAAGATATCTCAACAATGAAATGCCTTGAAACTCTCTCCGTGAGGAACAATGGATTGGAAGATATTCCCGAATCAGTTACAGCTACTAATATAAAGCAGTTGTGTCTAAGTGGAAACAACATCGGCCATATTCCATCTTATATTAAAAAAATGAAGTCGCTTGAAGAATTTGAAATGAACCAAACAGGAATTTCAGTCCTGCCAGAATGGATTTCACAATGCCATAGGTTAAAGATATTCAGTCTAGATCACAATGTCATAGACGAATTGCCAAGATCTATGAAAGATTTAAAATGCCTAGAAACTCTTAATCTACAAGGAAATAGGCTGAAGGCTTTTCCCACCGCATTGGAACATATTTCATCATTGAGGGTTCTGAGCCTTGGTCAAAACAGTATCAAGGTCATACCACAGTCCATTGACCAGATGGCAGCACTTGAGGAACTTGACTTGAAGCAAAATAGAATTTCAGCCATTCCAGACACAATATCCAGGTGCCAAATGTTGAAAATGCTTAATGTCGATGACAACATCATAAAAACACTGCCAGAATCTATGAAGAATTCCATTTCCCTAGAAAAAATGTCCATGTGCAGGAATAGAATATCGTGCTTTCCCAATGTATTGGTTAAAGTAGGATCATTACAGGACTTGTGGCTTGCTGGAAATAACATTAAAGCCATTCCAATAGATATCAAAGAAATGAAGTCCCTTAAGACACTAGACTTATGTCAAACTGGGATATCTACTCTTCCAAAGGAAATTTATGAATGCCAGATGTTGAACAAACTTCTATTAGACAACAATTTCATACAACATTTACCAGAATCAATGGAGCATTTAACATGTCTAGAAGAACTTTCAATGAAACAAAACAGGTTGGCAACTTTCCCTAGTATTTTGGTTCACTCGCAAACACTGCAAAGCTTGCAAATAGAGGGAAACAACATCAAAGCTGTTCCAGGTTGTATTAAAGAGATGAAAAAACTTGAAATACTCAACTTGAGAGAAACTGGAATTTCAGCTCTACCAGAGGAGATATCACAATGCAAGACGTTAAAGGAACTCATTGTAGATAATAATGATATTGAGGACTTACCAGAAACGATGCAGGATCTAACAAGCCTAGAATTACTTTCTTGTAAACAGAACAAACTGTCAGCCTTTCCAAAAGTTGCAACCCAGATGCCATATTTGAAATCCTTGTATTTAGAGGGAAACAAGCTCACAGAAATTCCACCACTCTTCATCAAACAGATGGATTTATTGGAAATACTTGACTTAAAACACACTGGAATTTCAATAATTCCTAAAGAGATATCAAATTGCCGCAAGATGAGAACAATATTTGTGGATGACAATTCCATAAAACAGGTACCAGAGTCAATTGCACAAATGGCTGGTCTCGAGCTATTCTCAATCAAAAACAACAAGCTTTCAGCCTTTCCTACAGTATTGGTGAGGATGCCATCTCTTACAACTTTAGATTTAGAGGGAAACAACATCAAGGAAGTTCCACCATCCATCCAAGAGATGAAATCCTTAAAATCTATTGATTTGAGTGGAACTGGAATTTTTAAGATTCCAGAAGAAACTTCAAAATGCCAATCCTTGAGCTATCTCCGTGTGGACAACAATTTCATAAAAGAACTGCCAGAATCTATGAAGGATATGAGAAAATTAGAAATATTCAAAAGTAACAATAACAAACTTTCAACCTTTCCAAAACCAATTCCTTCATTAAAAACACTGCATTTGAGAGGAAATGAAATCCGGTCAGTTCCACCATCTGTTCAACATATGAGGTCACTGCAAGAACTAGATTTGAGTCAAACTGACATTTCAAGTCTCCCAGAAGAAATCTCAAAATGCCACATGTTGAAGCACCTGAATATAGATGAAAATTCCATGACTGTTGTACCAGGAGCAATTAAAGACTTACCAAATCTGTCACTTTTTTCCATCAGAACAAACAAACTTGCAACCTTTCCTGAAGAATTGGTACAAATGGCATCACTTAGGAACTTGGGGCTTGGTGGAAACCCTATTCATGATATCCCCTCATCCATCAAACACATGAAGTCACTTGAGTGTCTTGAATTGAATGAAACTGGAATATCATTGTTACCAGAAGAGATATCTAAATGCCATTTATTGAGGTCGTTATCAGTTAGGGGTAATGCTATACAAGACTTACCAGAAACAATGAAAGACATGACAAATTTAGAACAGGTCATACTGAGACAAAACAATCTTAAGACTGTTCCCCGAGAGTTGGTAAAACTTCCACATTTACAACTCTTGGATCTTGCTGAAAATAACATTGGAACAATCCCATCATCCATAGGAAGGATGAGATCACTAGAGAAACTTGATCTGAATAGGAATATAATTGAATGTCTCCCCAAAGAGATATCAAAATGCCTGAAGTTGAAGACGCTCAATTGCAATGATACTCTCATAAAAGACCTACCAGAATCATTGATTGACTCAACAAATTTAAAAGAACTAAGTATGAAACGGAACAAAATTGAAAATTTCCCCATAGCTTTACCACATATGTCATCACTGCAGGTTCTCCACCTTTGTTGCAACAAGATTAAAAAGATCCCTTCATCCATCGGGGAAATGAGGTCATTAGTCGACCTTGACTTAAAACAAAATGGAATTTCTTCTCTCCCAAAAGATATCTCAAAGTGCAACAAATTAAAGATACTCAATGTAGATGATAACGGTATAAAACACCTTCCTGAAACCATGAAAGATCTACCCCATCTTCTGATATTCTCCATTAAGAACAACAAGCTTACTGCCTTTCCTAAAGTACTGCTAACGATGGCGAAATTGCAAAAATTGTCCCTCAGTGACAACAATAATATAAAGGAAATTCCATCAGACGTCAGCCGAATGAAGTCATTAGAATATCTTGAAGTGAAAAATACTGGAATTACGAATCTTCCAGCTGAAATTGCTGAATGCCACAAATTGAGAACTATTGATGTGAGTCACAATGTTATTGAGGGGTTACCAATGCCAATACGGTATTTACTAAATTTAGATTCATTCAACATTACAAACAACAGCCTCAGAGTCATTCCAGTAGGATTGGCTAATTCATCATCAGTCACAAATCTGATTATGACAGGTAACAACATACGCAGCATACTGCCAACCAATAGAAAGATCACTATGACATCACTGGTGGTACTTGAGTTGAACCAAAATAACCTAGTAGCCATACCAGATGAATTATCCCAATGCAAAAGCTTGGAAAGGCTAGAAGTAAATGATAATGCAATATCAAGCCTACCAGAAAAAATGAAGAATTTAACAAAACTAGCTGTTTTCAAGTTGAAAAGAAATAAACTTTCAGCCTTTCCAAGTGTACTGACAAGTATGGAATCATTGGAAATTTTGGATCTGGAAGGAAACAGCATCAAGAAAATCCCACCATCTGTCAAGGAGATGAAATCACTCAAGAGCCTTAACTTGAATAAGACTGGAATTGTTGTTCTTCCAAATGAAATTGGATTTCTTCGAGCCCTCCGATATATCTCATTTGAACACAATAGAATAAGCATGTTACCAAATTCATTACGACTACTGCATAGATTAGAAAGTATCCATGCAGCTTTTAATGATATTCAAGAAATACCTGACATATTTGAGAACATGCACTATATTAAGTATCTCCACATAAATACCCACCAAGTCAGATACCCACCAAGGGGGATTTGCGAGAGGGGAGTCACAGCAATTGCCCAGTTTTATGAAGACTACAGAGGCGAAGCTATTCGCAAGTACAGCAGAACTAAAATTGATCTATTAGGGGAGACAATGGTTGGGAAAACAAGTCTTGCCAAATGCCTTAGTGCAAACATCCCAGGGTACACGGAACAGGAAGCAAACAGAACACAGGTCCTTCAACATTTCTTCTGGAAACCAGAAAGAGATATTGAGTTTCAGATCAATGACTTTGGTGGCCATCATCTTTACAAGATAATATACCACATATTTCAAACTGAGAAATCGATCAAAATGATACTGTACGATTTGCCGAAGTACGAGGAAAAAAACTTTCAGCAAAGCATTGGCTGTTGGTTGGAAAGACTTCTTACCAGTTGTCCTGACAAATCAAATATATTTCTCGTTGGGACTAAGATAGATGAAATACAACAAACGAGAGGTGTACAAAAGCAAAACTCTGTAAAAGATAAAGTGACAGATTTGAAGAAAAAGGTCATCGAAAGAATTGAGATGATCATAAGGAATGCAGAGATCAAAAAATTCAAACATTCTACTGAGGAGGAGGAGGAGAGAACCTCTCTCAGATTAATTAGTTTGAACAATATTTTACAGAGTGTGAAAGCAACACAATTTCATTTACATGCAATTAGTTGCAAATCTGACAAAGGAGTAAAGGAACTTCATGATTCTTTATGGAAGGTCGGAAAGACACACAGTGTTCCAACACAGGAGTCGTGGATAGAATTAATAAAAAGTATTCAGAATTATTCCGCGGAATCACAAGATTTGTGTGTGGAGGTTGAAACGCTTTTTCAGTACACCAAAAACATATCAAGAATAGAAGATGGCTATGAAATTCAAATAACGCGGGAACTATTCTCAGATGTTCTTGACCACATGCACTATTGTGGAGAACTGTTGTGGCACACATCTAATGAAAATACTAAAAGCATTGTCTTTCCAAACATTTCCAGATTGATAGAACTGTTGAAGGCAATATTTGATCATGATTTTGACAAGCATCTTTCAAAAGTCAAAGATTTATACCCTTCCAACATAACACTCGACCATGATTTCGAATCTTTGAGACGCTGTGGTAAAATGCCTGAAAGACTTTTAAAAAGACTCCTGCAATCCAAAGGGATCAAAAGTGCCTCTGTTGATAGAATTAAACAGTTATTGGTGCACTTTGATGTATGGTATGTATTTAAACGAGTGGGAAGTATCGGTCGACCAAGCATCCTGATCCCATGGTATTTGAAAGAAATGAAACCACAGGAAGTGCAACTAAAGTGGGACCACATGTTTGAACCTAAAGAAAAAATGTACGAAGTGGCAATTAAATTCAATTTCACTGATGATATTCCAGAAACATTTTTTGAAAGGATGGTTGTCCTGAGTGCTTCTACTACTGCATCGCATACGCCTGATGTCCACATATGGAAAGATGGTCTCTATTGCCAGGTTAATGCAGTAAGAATCCTTATGGAGGCTGTTGTACGAGGGCCCAGTTGTACGGATCGGGGCTACTCTCTAGACCCTACCAATGAGGAAGATTCACCTATTAGAATATGCAATGAAATAAAACTTCATTCAAAAGGGGACAATATCCTGGACATATGGGATGTAGTGTATCCCCTTATGGCTAAAATATTCAAGTATTTTCATGAGCAATGGCCTGGCATTAGTTATGATGCAGAGATGATATGCCCTCACTGTATCCAATATAATATCACCCCACCTGAGGTCATACCACAGGAGTACTTCGAGTCATTATGTCCTGGAAATGTGAAGATGTTGCTTTGTAAAGATACCGAAATTCCTGCTGTGGTAGCTAGACCAGTCACTAATGGTAGGTTGCATTCCATGTTCTTCCAAAATTCAGTAATATTCATTTAGTGTGTTTAAATCAGTTCTCTAGATCAATTATTTTTGATACAGTATCTTTGTAACTTGAAAGCTAAAAATGTTTGTTTAATAGAGAACAGCCATTTTGCCTCATCAAGGTTGCTGCTGTCATTACTTGTAAACCATTCCTTGTACTTCATACCACTTTAAAATGTGTGGATACATAAAAGTAAACATACGCCTTTGTGTCAGGGTGCGATTTACTTCATTTTGGAGATGGACAGATGAAGTGGCTGGTCCAGATCTCAGCTGACCTGGATAGGCAAGCACTGGACTCGAACCAGTGGACCGGTAGTAAATTGCACCCTTATGTCTTTTCGAATATCTATTCACACTTAATTTCAGAACATTGTTCTCAAGGACAAGAAAGAGAATTGGCCATATATGAAGAGAATTGGATTGAAAAAATATATGGAAATGGTAAGGAAAACATTTCTCAAATAACTGGTTAAGAGAGTACCGTAGTAAGTACGTAAGTGGTGTCTGTGTTATAGAGTATACTGTCAAGCTTGTGCTTATCCACACTTATGTAGCCCCATCATCATATAACAGTAATCTATGTAGCATACGTCACTAAAAGTATCCTAGTTCCCAGGGGAAGGATGCAAGTCCATCATAGGTAACTTTCCAAGAGTTCGCTGGTACCCATTTAAGGTTTCCCTGGAGAAGAGGGGAATTGGGACTAAGTATCTTTCCTAAAGACATGGGCATGAGGCAAGGCAAAAGATTGAACCCCCAACCTTCCAATCCACAGAAAAAAAATGTTTTTTCACACTTCTATTTTAAATAATGATTCTTGATGCAAGAATATTGTATGGTTTCAAATGTCTTTACTATAAACCCTAAACTACAGCCCCTTCCATAAATTAAATAGTAAAAATACTGCATATTAGCCAGGGTTGTTGATTTAAAAAAAACAAGATGGTACATCATAATTATCTTCTCTTGAATTGGCTGGGTGACCTACAACTCTTTATTAACTTTTTAATGACTATTTCACATTATTTACAAACTTCCAAGAAAATCACACTCAGAAAATTCACTTCTCTTTCCATCTTGTTTTAGGACCTTTGACACGGGAAATTATCAAGTGGTTGGCAAATAACATTGGTCCAGGATATGAGGAATTGGCTTTACACCTTGATGTTCCACATGCAATAATGATAAAAATTAAAGCTGAGAATCCTAGAGATGTGGATAGACAGATCATAGAAGTACTGACCTACTTCAGGAAAGACTTCATGGATAAAGGAAAGACTAATGAAGAATGTATGCAACTCCTCATGGAAGCTTTAGACAGCACTGGTATGAAAGTCAACAAAAAATTGTTTCCAAACAACGAACTGGAAATAAAGGTGAGCCATGAGCCATTATTATTACCATGAAGAGAAAATTAAAACACTCATTTAAAAAAAGTGCGTACCCCAAGTTAAAAGCGACATATTATTGCTGAGCCTTAGCAGATACATGGTGGCCTACACTATTAGGAAAAGGGTGATGTTAAAGTCTGTTTTGTTATTGATTTTGCCACAAGTTTGGGTACATGTCTTCTTCAAGATTTGATGTCTATGAAATGTATGCAGTTTATACGGCTTTTACCTTACTTGATACTAAATTAACATTGTCTGACATTTCCAGGTTACCTCTATTCTAACTCTCCTACTTTATATACACTTTTAACCAATAAAAGTACATACTTTTGGCTTCAGGGCCTCTTTAGCTGAAGGCTTATAACTCTAAAATCTCACAATCTTTTAGAGCAGACTCATACTGTTAGATCCATTGGCCTATTATATACCCTTAATGAGATTGAAAAAAGATAATTCTTTCTCAATATTTTCATTAAGCCAAAGTAAAAGGTTTCTATTTCCTTGTGTAATCTCCCATAGATCATCTGCAACATGCAGTAAACACACATTTAAAATGTTCAATATTTATTTTTTGAACATGATTCATGATGGACCTTCCAATGTTGGCTGACAGACTTTATTTGAGTCTAGTATACTGAACAAAAATAAGAAAATATTAGAACTAATAAAAGTGGTGTGAAAGTTTCCATGTCAATTAAACAGTTTAATTCTGAATGGTCCCATATTTCATATTTTAGACATTTAGGAACATTTCTTTCTATTTGAGGTAGACAATATTGCTTCTGTCCTGGAAGTCTAGGAATACATAAGAAATGATAAAATTAAATCTGCTCATCTGATTAATGCTGACATGCATAATACAGAGGTTAGAAGAGTGATCCACCAAAATCTTCTAAGAGTTGTTGAATGCGTATGCTTGCCCATGCTAATTGATATTTCCTATTCCACCTCTTTATATTACACTACCCTTTCTAAAGACTACCCTGTGGAAGACTGGCATCAACAAAGCACCCCATTTCTTCATGCAACACAATGTATTGTTTGCCAGGATCCTGATAGAGAAGGAAAAATGAAAGATAAATGAACTCATACTCATATTTCACGTGCCTTAAAACTTTTATGTTTGGCAATACTAGTTAACAACAACATTCAGGATGTCTGCAACTTCCTAATGACATCTCAGCATTCAACCTTGAAAATTGATAGAATTCTTAATTTTGTGACAGCATTTTTCCATACCTTGGAGATTTGGGAAGTCAACCTTTCTTTAAAATTCTGCAGCTCACACTGAAGCAATCTTTACTTTCTTTTGGACAGATTGATATCTCTATGGGGGAAAGAGAAAATAAGCGGATGTTGGTGGATGAAAAAGGTAAGTATCCTAAAAATGTCAGCACACTTTCTCTAATATCAGCAGCTGTGGGGGAAAACATGGATGCTATGGGAGGTAAACAGTTAATTTTTTTAGATGATATGATTATCCCGGGATATTATGGTGAATCTGAAATAAATGCGAAAAAACAAAGCCAATGGACTATGTGTATTGTTAAAAGCAAAATAACTAGAATTTTTGTAAAAAATCATCAATCGCAAAAATATTGTTGGTTGCATCTATCAACCAACAAATCAATTTGGAATAGCCTTACTGAAAATTTTATTTTGCCAAAATGAATATTTCAGGGTGAGCTCAAACTTATAATCACTGCCATAACATTATATTTCTTACTTTTCAGATGAAGGATCAGCATTGACTGAGGATAAATTCTTGAAAGATGTATCAGCACAAATCGGAAAAGAATGGAAAATAGTTGGCAGCCACTTAAGAATCAAAGATGTTAAACTAGATCATTTTGCCCATGCATTTAGAGGTGACCTGCAGGGATCCATAAGGGCAATGATGAAACATTGGTGGAGGAAGGAGAGGTTTAAAAGAAAGCAAACTGAGTGTTTTGATTTGATGGAAGAAGCTTTCACACACAGTCACCGCACAGATATAACTAATTATATCAAATCACAACGTGAGTTTTTTTCTTCTGTATTTGACATCAGCAAAATTAGAATATTTATCCTTAATTTTCTTACACAGTAAATGGATAATTGTGGGATAATTTAAAAATGATAAAAAATTTAGACTGCTCTGGGACTGCCGCCTGAGTGACGACCACACAGCGTAACCACTAGGCTATTTCGGACAAGTTTATAATAAATGAACTATAAGCTTATATCCACAAGAAGAAATAATTATGACATCCCCCCCGTTTTGATAGGGTCAAATGATGACATAAATGAACAAGTGTTCATTTATGTCATCATTTGACGCTATAATACGGGGAGAGAGGTTACACTACGAAATTAAAAAAACTATCTAAAACGTATTAGAACTGTTTTATTATTTTTTTTCATCAACAGTGTAGCTTCAAGATATGCTTCTAACTTGGAAAATGCTGTTTATTGAGTATTTTAATATATTGGAAGTACTTCTTAAGGGGAGACTATACCCGAGATTAGAGGACATAACCCTAAAATTATCGAAATTGATTTTTCAGCATAAATCATAAGTTCGATATGTTTACTTTGACATACCAACCGATTTTTTCCCTAAAAAAAGTTCCAAGCAGTTTTAATTCATTTTTTTTCAATTTGATAAAAGTCTATATTTCAATATATCGGAAATTACTGTTTAGGTAGATGTAGGTAACTGTAATTACTATATTGCACTCTCCATTCATTGATATTTAAAAGTTTATTATGTGTTTTTAATTTAGACATAACATGACTTCAAAACTACGACACTCAGCAACACACCCCTTTTGAAAAAATAACTGCCAAGTAAGGAATGGAAAAATTGTCCAATCTCTACCAAATTCTATTTTTAGATGCACTACAATACTCATAATTGATGTACACAATTTCAAGAAGGTTGTTTTATTAGGTTTTTTTTAATGTTTATTTTCTCAATTTTGCCATGGTTCGGGTATCATCTACCCTTAAAGAGCGAAAATTTAAAATGGTTTGATTCCAATATATTGGCAGAAATTGTTACCTCATGATGGCTCCTTTGCAATATTATTGTGTTCTGTATTTTTGTAGGGAAACTTCTACTTATAGAAGATCCACTGTATGAAGATGAAAAAGCCAAATTGGGGCTTCAAAACTTTTTGAATATCCCAGGAACTTTGGAAGCACTTGAAACTATTCCTGGTTTGGATTATGAAGTCGAAGTGGAAATATATAATTACTTAATCGAGAGAGGGCAGTTGCACTATAAGGGTTGTTTCTCTGAAGATTCTACACTTGTTGCTGCCAGCACATTCTCGATGAATGATTTCAAAGTGCAAAATATTGCATTAGCATACTATTTATGTTCCACAAGGGACCAAGACATCGCAGCTAACTTGAATCGCCTCTATTCCTCACCCAAAAAAGAGATAGTTGATGAACTGTTGCCTTATTGCTGCAAGTATTCGCCAGATATAGCAGTAAAGGTTATACACAACAGTTATGACAGATTAAGAGCTTTGCAAGAGGATGATGTCAAAAGGATTTTATCTGCTCTAAGAAAACTTGCTACGGGACAAAGATTGGACTTTGACGAGATCCATTCAATTTCCTACTCAGATAAAATGAAAGACTATTGGTGTAAAGTTAAAAAGGCATGTTCTTCCATGCTTCCAGTTAAAGGGAAGAAGACACCACAGGAGGATCCAAAACAGGTCGTTTACAAAATGGAATTATTTGTGATTGATGGGAAGACAAAAGATATTGATTTAGCTGTAAGAGATGGTATCTTCCAGCCAAAGACAGCTCTTGTAGTTATTGACAGTGATTATGTTCCAAACATAGCTGTTGAGAATACTTCCATAGCATGGATTATCCTTAACCACAGGAAAGGCTTGGCTAAGGTGCAAGAATTTGTTAAGAGAATTTGTACCATCAACTCACATCCTCTTGGAATTACAATTGCAGATTGGAAAGGAAACAGCGATGAGCTCCGAGAACTGATTTCCACCCTTCATACAATGGCGAACGTCATGCATGTGTGTATAAATATAAGTGGAGTACGGTTTGAAGGCCATGAATGGGTGTTGTTACTTGAGCAAATGGAAAAGCTTCGAGCCATAAACACCCTTAGAATGAGAAAATGTGAGCTCCCAGATGAAGCACTACATCCACTTATGAAAGTTATTTTTGAATCAAATTTCTTGCACAGCCTTGACATTCAAAACAACCCTAGGCTTTTTAAAAGCCTTCAGAAATTGGGATCAAAAGATTTCGCAGGCAGAAGTTTAGATCACCTCCAGGTCTTTAAAGTAGGTGGCGTACAGGTGGATAGCGTTAACATGGAGAAACCTGTGTCAGAATTCTTAAAGATTACACCAAACTTGAAGCACTTAGAGGTTCAGTACTGTGTATGTGATCTGGTTCAAGAAATTCTTCAATTACCCTGCATCACTTACCTTGACATTTCCTGCACATTAACAATAGCAAGAGGGATGGCTTTAGGAGTTCTGTTTGGAAACCTTGATAGGATCCCTTTGTTGAAGTCACTCATTGCTGGTCATTGTAACATGGGTGACGATATTATTACAGTTCTAGCTGCAAACTTGAAGCATGCTCCAAATCTTCAAATCCTCACCCTACGTTACGGCCAAATTTATGACAGCAGTTTTATTCCATTGGTAGAAAGTATGGCACAGCATACTCGCATTGTTAAGTTCGATGTGGAGAGAAATCACATCCAAAAGGCAGGGATAAACACATTAGCAGAACAGGTGGGCAAGATGGTTGATCTGAAGCACCTTATCCTGAGTAAAAACAAAGACCACAAGCTTGATAGGGAGACTGGGAAAAAGCTATGCCTTAGTCTGGAAAACCACCCTAGTATTAAATTGGTGGAAATGAAGGACATGGAATTTGACAGAAATTTGATTGATGAATTTCCAAAGCTGAAAAACAAAATGATGTTTTGAAAAACGAAGTAACATTTAATTGCCAATAGTTTACATTGAAAACAAACTGAAAAATACACATGTAATTCATAAGATATTAAATGAGAAAAATATCTAAATGTACAATTAATTGATTGATAGTCTTTCAAGAATGCATCGTGACATTGCCATGGACATGAAAGAGAATTGATTTTTATATTTGATAACCTTGCATCAGATAATGAATATTCTAATTTTTTTTTCATATTCTTTATTTTAACTACTACTACTACTACTACTACTACAATTTGTAAACTTAAAGTGTGGATTTTGTGCTTTTAAAAATGCATTTATCAGAGAAAAAACACCCAAACCAGACAATATTGTCATGTTCAGTTCAAGATGTCTATATATTGCATTTGTATCTAATTATTTTCTATAGAAGTGCCAATAAAACTTTATCACTAGAGTTACCAAAAAAAAAAAAAGCCTTTTTTCTTCTTTTTGAAACTATTTCATCTAGTTGGTAGACTATCTTTTGATATATTTTTATAAGTTTATTCCACAACCAAAAAATGTAACTTAAACAATTCATTTAATTGAAATTTTTTCTCTTCAAGCAAAGCATTGTAAAACTGTTGATTGGTAATATATTTTTTTTAATTCTGGAATAAACTTCTAAGATCTATGTATTCATTTGTAAAATGTGTCTCTCCTGTCTAAGTCTCTAATCAAAATGTCAACTGTAATAAACACGGTTTAAAAGTAAAAAGATATTCTATAACAATAATTCAAGTTTAAATCAAAAGGTATTGATATATCCCATCATCAGCTCAGGGTCTGATTTTGCTTTCTCTCATAACACTTCAATTGCGTTCAATTATGATATGATCTATTTATAGCTATGATATACATGAAAAGGAGCATTTGTCTTTAAATCACCCATATAGTATACAATTTGATACAGTTTTAGGACATTGTATAAACTGAACACTATGAAAATATAATTTAAATAATTGAAAGATAAAAAATCTCCATTTATATACAACACTGAGGAATATCGTTCACTAAATTTGTGAACCTGTGATAGTACCAATGGCGGGCTTCAAATCTGACTGTTTGTCAACACTCAAAAATGCTGTAAGGCAGTTTGCGGTGTCGGCAACGAATGACGAGGAATATAAAGTCTTGGTACGTATAAACTATATAGATTTATGCATGTTGATGATAAGTTTTTGTTTAATATTCAATTTATTTAGGAGAAAACTTAATAGGCAAATTGTGAGCGATAATACAGTGATCGACTAGAGCTCAACACAGGCTTGTTTACATGCAGAAGTCCATGTTTTGATGATAGATCTCATCCATGTTGATTGTATATGGTGTTCTTAGATATTGTCCAATCAAGTCAAGGCTGATCGTTATTTTATATCCTCTGTTTTCTACATTAAACCCATAGTTTGTCCATTTGTGATTTTGTCAAACAGATTAACTTCAAGAATGACACTGTTTTATAAACTTTTTGTCACAGATACTCTCAGTGAAACGCTTTTTGTTGGATCCAGACTTCACCCACAAAACTGGTATCAAGATCGATTCTGAAACAGAAGGCTATGAGCTACACATTACAGATGGAACCACCCAATTGAGATGTCTATTACACCCTAAATGTAATTTATTGGTTCAGAAGTATATGGTAAGTAGAGTGGTGCCACAGAACACTGCATGAATCTACAATACTACATGATTAACAATTTCACATAAATCAGAGTGATAGCTGATCTGGGGTCAGTCCCATTTATTAACAGATATACAGTCATAGCAAAAAGACCTGCCTCTGTTTCAAGAGTAAATATAATTGTTTGTTTTTTAAAACTTCTGATTCAAAAAATGTTTAACTTGTTTGGAAGAAATAATGGTTTTGAATTAATAAGACCTGTAAAAAAAAAGGATCTTTCAAAGCTTCAGTGTTTACTTGCATAGGTATTATTACTCTTCTAAAGCATGAAAAATTTATGAGAAGTGTCGATTAAAAAAACACAAAAACTACTACCAATATTGTTTATATTTTCATTTATTATGTTTTTTTCTTCTATTTCATCATGAATACACAGGTATATGCAGGGTGTGTTGTAAAATTTCTTACAAGTGATTGCAAGCTAAGGTTTGATGAAAGTGATCTCCGGGCAGAAAGTTTTGTGATCGTTAATGGATTGATACCATTAGGATTATGTTCCTCACAAGAGATTCAGGATTTGTCACTGTCAGATGAACCACAGGGTGAAGATGGGGATGTTTTAGAAAAGCCACTCCTCACTGGGAGGGGGTATTATCTACCACTATGGAATAATGAAGATCAAGAAGGAAAACTCTGGAAGCCACAAGGTATGAGAAGGACAGTTTCTGATTCTGTTTTTGATATTTAGAATTGTTAAAGAAATGGAAAAAAAGTGAATTTAATGGATAAATAATATTTTAATATCATACCTTTTATAAAAAAATAGAAAAAAAATGTTAGAAGCTACGAATTTTTTTTTCAGGTTTTGATTAGTTACAAAACATTACCAATAAACAACATAACATGTTAAACAGTTTAGAGAAATAATTTATTCTAATCAACATAAATTGACTTGTTGAAATTGTGAAATTTTGATTTGACATCTTGATTTATTATTATTCTAGTTGACCCCAAAATAGAAGACATTGACGACACAAGTGTGATCACATTGAAAAGTCTTTCACAAACTTGGAAGCAACGGGGAAGGAATCCGCCTCCTATCATCTGTGTTGTATTGCATAAATCCAGACTGAGGCATTTTGGGAAGAGTTACAAACACGGCAAATGGCCATATCAGGTAAGTAGATGATTTTAGATTAAGGGTGAACATAGGAAATATTCTTTGGTGCTTTCACAGGGTCATTTAAAAATATCTAATGGTGCAAACTGTAGATTATCTAGTAGTGTGTTTTCTTTGTTGCAATTTTGTTCATGAATGTTAAAGGTTGTCTTATAAAGATCTTGATAGTGAAAACAAGGTGAAAAAGTTTCCATATGTGCGATTTTTACATGATAATGGCATAAAAATGGTACACAATATAAGCAGTAACATGTTTATCTCCACCTGAATCTGCTCAATAATGAATCCACAATAAAAAGAGACCTATTCTTTTTGATTGTTGTAGGCATATCTGGAAATAGCAGACAAATCTGGATCCTGTACAGCAATTATTTGGAACTCATTATGTCCAGAAATC
>JAVSBT010024899.1:0-15233 GCA_033118115.1 Pharyngocirrus eroticus
AGGCTGGTGTGAAACCAGATCTTGCCATTAACGGTCAGTTCTGTTTTGTGAGAAAATGATGCGTTAAATTACCCTAAGAAATAAGAAAGGACAGACACTGGGACCGACCCCATCAAGTCTTCTTGATTGCTATCAATTTGCCATTCACACACAGGGCAAAGGCGTAAAGAAGTTGTCATGAAATTTGAAACATGTTTAATCTCAAAGCGGATATGAGAAGATAGTCCATAAATAGGGGCTTCTTGCAGTCCAAACACCACTCTGAAGGGACAATCATCTCACAATCTGGGTTGGTTGGTGCTATTTTGATTATTGATTGACAGAACTGCTTAAAAACACAGCTCAGCCAATTGGCGAAAAAAAAGGAAGACCAGCACAACATAATGTTTGCTTTTAAGTGACTTCCTTAGGAACTGTTTATGTGAAAGAAGCAATTCCTATCAATGGATTGCTTGGCTATTGTTTATCAAGGTCAGGGTTATTGCAAGGGCGGTGTCTTTAAGGGAAAACAAGGTCTGAAAATGAAAATAGCCGACAGCTTGTTTGGAATATTAGCATATGAAGAATTAAGTACAGGTTCATTGTGTAGTGGAATGTCTTCCTACATTATGAAGTGCTTGTGTAGTTGTGTTGTTTTATTCTCTTATCTTGAGTAGTTTGCAATCCTCAAACCTACTTAAGAAATCCATTTTGCTCTCTCCCGCTCTTTGTAATCAGGAGAAAAATGATATCATTTTTGAATGAAAAAGACACCATTGTTTGTGTCCCTCATCACTACAGCATCTCACCACCAAGTACTGACTAATATTGATTTATTACACAAGTTTGGAGATTATTTCTCACTCCTGTCTACTTCTTCTGCTGCCTAGTAACAAATACTGATCATTAGCAAAAAGGAATACTCTGAAGATGTTAGTGAATGATTACTCTTTACAAGCTAGCCTAAACTTATGCTTTATGGTTTCTAAATGATCATAAATGAGAATTTTGCTACATTCTGATAGATGATGAGATGCCAATGTGCCTTCTCTTTTCACGTTTTTGGTTACCTTTTTTACGAGTCTAGAGTGAAATGTTTGCATTTCTGGATGATGTCTATTTACTAGATGGTCATCAATAAAGCATCTAACTCCTCACAAGTTTGGATCACTCACTACACTAGCAGATATCAGCAGTGGATGCGCCATTTCTCAAGGGGACTATGAGTGGCATCATTTCATATATGATATAAGAGAATAGTAGAGCCCCCTTGTGAGCATGCAAGAGAGATATATGTATAATTGAATAAACTTCAATGGCTTTGATGTTTACAGACAAAATCTGATAGAGTTAGTCGAAGGCTGTGGTTAGCATTCATGATTGGAAGGAAATTTAATGTACATGTGTGTGGTATGTTCATAGATTTGAAGCATTAGGAGTGTTTTATAATTATAATATAATAATGGTTTACTTTCCCTAATGAATCCATAACAAATACATTGGTAGGTTAGATGGATAGAACCCTTTCACTTTCTTACATATGGGGCTTGTGTTTGTTTTTGTGTAATAGTACATTGCACTAGAAGGATTATAATGTCATTAGTAGTGGTTTTGGTGATTATTGATATGAAGCCAATATAGAGATAATCCTGGATTTAGAACAAATCCATGATATGTAAAGTCAACTTAAACTCCCTTGTACTATGATAAGAGTGTATTGGATATGCAGGTGTAAAATCAAAGAAAGTTGATTAAGTGTAAACATATAGATACGAATATTACAGTCTTTGTTCCATATCATATCTTTGAAGGTTAAAATTCACTTTTACTGGACAGAATATTGTAAGAAAACAATGGAAAACAGTCATATTGATTGACTTCATAGCGTTGATGTGCAATGTAGTGATATAGTCATTTCTTTGTCAAAAGATTGTTATCATAAAATCAAAAGTGCCATATCCCCTGATATAAAGAAAACTCTAAGAATCTTTTTGTTCTAAAATTGAAGACGAGTCTTCTGCCAGATCTGGTGTGTTTGCTAAAGGATTTTTTTCAAGTCCTGGGATCCATACTAGACTTCTTTGTCTAAATATAGAAGCGGCCATTGGAAGTAGCCTTATTTGAGTTCAATAGTCCTTTTGAATTACAAGTTGAAAGGAAAGTTTGGCAAAACATTGTGTAGAATTGAAGTAAGCTATCTACTTCTAGAGGCTATCTAAAAAGGAACTGAAAACCACTATTGATTTGATGACGAAATTTGAATAGTTTTTGAGAAGTGAAAGCAATGAATTCTAGCTTAGATCAATGTGGCCGCATTGATTTCTGATTTTCTGCACACCTTGACAGCTATAGAGTTGGAATATAACTTTTTTTTATGAAGAGAAGCGTGGTTCTCTACTGATACAAGACTCATCAATACTTCCTTTTTTTTGCAATGGAGTTTATTATGAGATTCAATTTTAGACTTCATTTCCCTTATTCTATTAGGCATAAAACAGCTTTGGTTTTACTATAGCACATCACTTTAAATGATATTGATTTTCATATATATATCGTGAGTTTTTAATGTGCTTTTAACATTTAAAAATCAAAGTAAGAAAGAATTGATTTTATAATAAAGTGAACTAGATGTATTTTTTAAAGGAAATGGGTCACAATGACCTAGATCTAATCATAGTTTTATTGGTGTGAGATGTATCAAAGACATCCACATATAAAAGCTTGAAAAATTGCAAGAATTTAGGTTAGCAATATTCAGATTTTCTCACATAGTTCATGTATGAAATGTTTATTTTTCATTTATGTATGAAAGGTATCGGTGAATTTTTGTTGACTGAATGTGTTGTATGCTTAGAAAGAAACGCTTGGAGGATATATTGTTGTCGTATACAAACCAGATACTTGCTGTCCAACTTATATAAAGTTTGTCTACTTGAGAACGTGCTGAAACATAGCTGTGTTGTTGTGTAGTCTTATTTATTGCCAACATGTCCAACATGAATGCAAATATGCTTAGTAAATACTAAATCATATACCCTATCATAACAGTTCTCTGTGGCTTTTTTAAAAGTTCATTGATAGCACAGAGAGAATGTGTGAGAAATACTCACAGAAAATGCTCTCTTTGGCAGTGTCTGTATTTGCATAAGGGAATAGTGGCTCTGAAAACACAATTTTAATCATTTCTTATTGATGTTCTTTGATATTCTATATCTAAGAAGAAGTTTGTATAGAGTTTCCATGGCAGCACATTTTTTTGTGAAGAGTATAAACACAAAATTGAATCACCTCCACACACCTGGATTTCTGTGTCTATTTTTTTTTTACTTTCCAATTGATTGTAGACTAAAAAGCTGAGATTTTTCCATCTACATCAATAAAAGCCTGAAAGCAGTTGTGCCTCTAGTGACAGTTCAGTGTTTAAGTTTCATGAATTTTTTAATATCCTAATATTTATGAGACTTCATTGATGACAGAAACGGTTTATAAATTAATCATTGTTACAAAATTCTAACTCGGTACCAGGCAAAGTGCTGTAGTGTTGTATATGCGTGTTGCCTGTGGGGACAGGAGACAGCTTAATAGGACAATACAAACTCAGCATAGTAAATGATACAAAAGTGTTTGTTTAAGGCGATGTAGTTACATCTTTACCATTGTACAGAGGAAGAGAAAAACTAATACAGTAGTTACACAGTGCTAAAAAGGAATGTAGAATTTGAATCAATAGTCGATGTGTGCGGAGGCACTCCTTTAGAGATAGAAATCTAGTCTTTGCTTAGTAAAAAGCATTTGCAAGAATGGGTTTTTTTGTTCATCATACATGCACATAAAAAACAGTGTTTGGATTATTCTTTACATTGTTAACTGTTTTCTTTAAGGGAAATTGATTTATTTTTAAAAGCAGTCTATTCTAACAGTAGAGTGGTAACTCTATTTATTGTATCATGATAATCTGGATTTTTTTCACTCTTTAATCTGTGATTTGTGTCTCCTTAATGAAAGAACTAAGTGTGAATATTATGGATCTGTACAGGGCAACCAACCATTTTGCTTTTTATGAACTTGGTTTCTCGCTGCTTATCCCCCATTTCATGGAAGCAATTTAAGGATTTACAATTTAAATAATCCCAAGGGTATCTCAAGATAAACAAGACAGCTAGGTCAAGCAGAGCTCTGACAAATGGTGCTTCTTAAGAAAGACTTCCAACCAAATTCCTATACATTGATTTTTCCTTGAGTCAGAAATCCATATCATTGTATCACTATATTGCTGTGTGTATTGTGCTGTTGTCAGCTACGTTGCGAGGACTCTATAGACAGATTTAGATTGGAATATATTTATACAAAACATAAAAAAAGGGGGGGGGGGTTATGGTTAAGGACAAAAATCTAAATATAGTAAATTACTCCTATTGAAGGACAAACATGGTTATGGTACAGGGGGACCAGCTATTATAATGTTGTATAATATGACTGGTTGTCATTTTGTTTTACAAGCAGCCAGCCACGTTTTCTCATATACAAGGTTACTGGCCTTCATTTTATGGTACCATGAGTATGAGACTGCATTATCTGATAAACTCTAGCTACATAAAGAACTACATTCAATAAAGAAAAAACTCCTTTGTAAAACATGCAGTTATGTTTTGTCTTTTTATTCATCTCTTAGATTGTGTTTTGCTAAATCAGCCATATATTTCAATTTGTCCCTTTTGTGCATGTACTGTGTACTGTCTTTTTTTTGTGTTCAATTCTATTGAAAAAAAGCACTTAAGTGGCTAATTGCCGGTGTAAAGTATGTTGTGTATATGTCATGTCATTGACTTATGATGTATGGTTCCACAATCCTCACTAGGGGGCATGCTAGGCCTGGTTGGTACAAGCTTGTGTTTTGTTGTCTGGCATCTAGTAATTGCACTGAAGAGTGTATTTGGTTTCTTAATTATAAGTTTCTAAATTATCAATATGAAATATATATGGCAAAGAACCCCTCCCCCCTCTCTTTTCTCTTATGGAATCCATATAGCAGAAACTTTGTTCCTTTATTGTGGTATACCATTACATTTGCACTCCTTAATTGATTGTTCTGCTTATTTAATTATTCAAATAGCAGCAGCAGCCATAGAGGAAACCTTAGCTATGTTTATTTGACTTTTTTCTTTTTAGCCAGAAAAGCAAAGCAACTTGCTTCAATTTAACAAAGTGTACAGTTTTCAATAGAAGGAGTTTTCCCCTATCAAAATCGACATTTTACCAGACATCCTCTACATGGTAAAACGTGTGCTGCCTCTTAGCCTAGTGTATGATTTAGGCGTCAGATCGTTTAGCCTTATGATAAAGTATTATCTAGTTTGGTAGAAATTAGTCATTTTCTTATTAAATATGCCATCCAATGCGGTAGCCAAAAAAATCTAAATCGATCACTATAGCCTAGTCTGAATGAAGATGTTTTGTCATATTTCTCACAATCTGCCCTCTAGTGACAAATTGAATTCCTGGTTATTCGTTCTTTTTTTGTAGGATTCCCTATAGACCTCTTAATTGAGTTAATAAGAGAACAACCAAATTAAAACCAAAACAGGTCTTCTTACACAGATAAAGTTGCAAGTGTTTTTTTTAACAATGCTAGTTCCATGCTGTGAATGTGTATAACTTTCTACATTGTTAACAGTGTGATAGGCCTGTCATGGCAGTGCATGCTGATGAGCTGTAAACTCTAAAAACTAAACAAAAACCAGATTAGAATTGCATTCTGTTTTTATAAGACTTTTCATAAGAGGAAGAAAATCTTGAACTGTTCTTAAAAAGTTGTCCACAAGTATCAGACTGGTAGGATATATAAGTGGGTGAAGAAGGAGGAAAATCCCATACAAAGTACAAATATATATATAGAAGGCACTTAAGATTTTCTGTAAATAAAACAATATCAGAGATACTTATGATTGATTTATTTGGGGGTGTAACGGCATTATTCTGCCAGTATTATTTTTTATTCATATGATAACCCATCAATCAGTCACAGTTTATGTGTACTACCCACACAGCAATCATGTATTCTCAGAGATTTGCTAAAGCATTACTATGGGAACACGCATTGATACTTTTGATAGAAATGCAATTGAAGATTGTCTTCTTTGATACTATTCCTGAAATCATTACAAGCATCTCATGTTCTCTCGTATCAAAGACTTTGCCTATCTAATATGGCTTTGTTTAGTAAGTCATTATTCGAAATCAAAAGAATTGAAGGGATTCCAGAAGACTCCATCTTACACATCAGTAAAGCATGGATGAACAGGTAAAGGTATTTTCTTGCTGGAAATTGGACCTCAAGTCATTTAATAAGCTTGATTAGCAAAAAGGAACTTTTTCTTAGAAATGATCACCCCAACTCATCAAGTGTTTATGATGACGTCATATTGAATGAAAATGAGGGAGGACTATTTCCTAGGGGGATTGAGGTCAATTGAAAATAGATTACTTTTGTGGATAATATTTTTTTAAATTCATTGTTTTGTAACTTTTTAGACGTTAAATTTGTACTGAGCATGGCGCCGCCATAAAGGAAGATTGATAAGTGAATTTGATTCATGTTTTTCAAGATAATTTCAAAGGCCGAGTCAATGAAGAAACCCCTACTGGCAATATGATGTATTCAATGTAGGCTCAGAATGAGATACAAGATTTGAGTCTGTGATATGGATTTTTTAGGGTCATTTAGGTCATGATGACATTTTTGGTTATTTTATTTCTTTGAATTTCCAATACTCCATTGCCACACATAACCTAGTTTTGAATTGTTATTTTACTTCATCTTTATATGGCTGCATGAGTTCTGGAACAGCACTTCCAAAAGCAAGCTTAAGAGAGTGTTTTCTAAGAGAACAGAGTTGATATGATTTGACCCATCTCATCAGTCTTCTTTTATCCCATAAGCAAGAATAATAATACAACCCAATCGTCAATCTAAAAAATATGACACTTGTGCAGTCAACCAACTCTTCTTATCTGTAGAAAAACCTTGATAAAGTGTGACAGGTTTGCTGGGGAAATCTCTCTGCCATGGAATATTACCATTCTTTTTCTTTTTGCCAATTTTTTATTTGCCCTACAAGACTTTGTCTCATCTCAAATACAGAAGTGTTTTTCATTACTCATCAGGATGGAAAGGGATGTTCTTGGAGATGGCAAGGCAAGGTGATCGCATAGTGATTACACAGAGTAAGATTCCCTGTCAAGCCAGCATCAAAGAGAACATGGAAGGTTTTAATGCTTTGATATTACTCCAATCTAGAAACACATTAAAAGCCTTAGACAAGCTTCACAAGAATTTGTCTCCATGCCTTACTTCTGCCATTTGACCCCAAAGCTTCTTTGACATCATGCAAACTTTGGATTGGCCAAATTAGACCATAAATAATTTGAGGAAAATAGATATTACGCGTTACAAAAAACAATGAAAAGACTCCAGCGCACCAACCATCTCCGAACCCTTGCTGTTTTTGTTATGCACAGATTAATGTAGGTTTAGTCAACTAGATTTTTGTATTTTTATAGAAATAAAAGACCTACTTTGTAACCACACTAACAAAAATACTGCAATAAAGCTCAGAAAGATATAGAAATTTTGTTTTACAAAAGGTCAGGCAGAGATCTAGAAAGGCTCACAATGCTCATGTTTTAAAGGTTAAACATCCCCTTTTGCCCTCTAAACTAAAACAGCAATATCCTTTAACAGCCTACCTAATCATCACCAAGCATTTTTTTTCTAGGGTATTTTTATCTTTTATCATTTTGTCCATGTTGCCAATGATGAGAGGCCCTGCCCCCAATATTGTTTCTGCACATAGTGGCAAAGCCATTTGAATTGCTGCGAAATCAGATATAATCTGCAGAGTATTATATTGATTATAGCCCCTGCGAGTGTGGGTTTTAAACGGAATCTTTGCACATTGTAGTGAATGTTGATCAATGGACAGAAGCTGTCTTAGAGGTGGTGGGTCAAAACTACTGTTTAGAATATATTTCTTTTCTTTTGAAATGCTTTCTCCCAAGAGAGAAATCTAGGAGTATGAAAAATTGCTTTTTTTGTAAGATCAGAAATAATGAAAGTGTATTGATATGCTGAAATGAATGCAAGTGTCTGATTTGATGTGTGTTGGGCATTTATTTTTTATATTCTAGAGTCTTGTGTATTCCTGTTTTTCATTCTTTTTGTGATTTTATGCCCCCTTTTGATTTATTTGTAAAGAGCAAAGGAATATTTTAAAAGAAACACTACCGATAATGGTTTCATTTGACTTTTGATGGCCTTTAGCAGAAATGCCATGGAAATAAATGACTGTGAAATGCTTTCAATATAAAGGCTTTCTTGATGATGCATTCTAGTGGTTGAAGTCACTTGTATCAAGAACTGATTCAATTATGTGTCAAAATCCACAGCTAGGATAAACATCTACATTTGGTCTGTAACAAGAGCGCTAAGAAAATTGGATTGTGTCTTAGAATGCAAAAGTACCACAAAAACTCCTCCTTTGTCTGAAAATTGAACAGAGTAAGGAAAGCTCTTCAGCTTTGAAACACTTCTGACTAAAAGTTAGATGGAATGTAACATGCAGCCATTTTCCTATAGCTGTTGTTGTGAATGGTTTTAAAATAAATGATGGCTGTATATTTTCAATGTTTTAGGTGATTAGTGTATTTTATTTCTTCAAAAATTGATCCTTAGACATCAGAGAAATTCATAGCCTTCCAAAGAAATGCAAATGGCAGCAGTAATTTGCCATTGGTTGGTCACAAATCTTGCACAGCAGGACACTTTTCTATAGATTCTTTTTGGCTCAGAGATGTCCAGTAAGGTCATGACTGTTGATAAAATATTCCATAAGGACACATTTGAAGAAATATGGTTTTATCATATATATTAGCTTATTATTCAGAGCTTATAGTGAATTGTTTAAAAGGATTTGGTCCTCTGTAGTTAAAATGGAAAGTAACTAAGGTACATGGGGGGGGGGGGTCTTTGTTTCTTTGTTCTTTGACTGGAGTAATCAAGCCAATATCTTGAGATTTACTTGTAGTTATTTCAAAGACATCCAGATTTCCATGGCAATTTGGAAACTTAAAACTGAATTTGTTGAAGTGATATATGCCTACCATTATTGGATCAATCCTGATATTAACTAGCGAGATTAGAATTCCATCCAATGCTAAATGATTTCAAACCTTGTTTATTGAGAACACATATGCAGTGGAATCTTAGTTGGCTGTTATCATCTGCCATTATAAAACACAGATGCAAGTTGTCTAATTTAGTAACAGGCTAAGGGAAAGAGGTGTCATTTGAGAAGAAAGAAAAGCAACTACCCATGTGAACAACCCATAACCAAACCCGATCTTGCACAACATGCCATCTCACTTCAATGATTCTAACGCTGTCTTGGGAAAATAAAGGAATACAAAACAACCCCCAAAAATGTAATCAGTGCTTCGATAAGGCTGCCACTTGATCTTTAAATACAACTATATCTTCATATACAAATTGAACTGTTTCATGTTAGCTTGAACTTGTTTTTAATTTTAGATTTTGTAAGTTTATACTGTTTCATTATTGTTTTTCACGTTATATGTTACTAATAAACTAGCTTTTCTTTCAGAATTCTTTTGTGCAAGATTTAATGTTAGGTATATTAACACATCATAGGGGGAGCAAAAGTCATAATGAAAAGGAAGTCAATGTATGTTTTGTGTTTTTATCCATGTAATCTTTTCTCTCTCTACATATGTGTTACTTTTTCAAGAATATATGCTGAAAGTTTTGCAAGTTTCTTGAGAAAGTAACTTCAATATTTCATTTTATTTGTCTCAACAAATAAAGGGTTTATTTTCACCACAGTGCACAAAGAATAACCCATCTAATCCAACATTACATGGATTTTGTATGCAAATGACTGACTTTGATTACTATTAACACTGTCCATACACCATGCAGAAAAGCAGAGGAAAATCCTCTCTTAACTGTATAAAAAGAAAAAAACCACAACTGAGCAGCAATGAAATAGCTAACTTTTTAATCTAGTTTGATGTCATGGTTTCAGCCCATTTATGGCCAACCGTTTGCTATCTTTTGCAGGTAAGGACTGGTACATGATCCAGTCACCTTTTGAACTTCCTAGCACACTGAGAGGATGATCTGATTTGTAAAAATCCAAATACTGTCTTTCCACAAAATCTGCCAAAAAAGAGGGAATGGTATGTACCATCCACTAAACTGAGTAGAGCGCAGATGTTCAGTGTTTACAATAGTTATTTTTTCTCTACTTTTTAGTGGAGTTAGATGAGTCGGTTTTCTCTCTATCTGCCTGTTGTTAGGACAGTGTTAGACCTTGGGGTGGATGGGTGGGGGAAATGAGCTCTTTTTTTTTTTTTTACATTGATGCATTCACCGTAGCTACGAGTCTAGTGCACTAGATAACAGACAGTTTCTCCATAGATGTTGTAGTAGACTTTACTTCTAACTGGTGACTTCAATAACAAAGATATATCAGTGGAGAAACAATAGACCTATAGCTTGCCAAGTGGTTCCTTAAGATGAAAAGAAAAAAAACCCAGATCTTTTTTTTCTTTTCAACTTGATACCACTTTTTAAAACCATATAAGGATCCTTCTGTAGATGATTGCTAGTGGCCTTGTGTTTTGTAGGATCTTGGAGAATGTAGTGAGTAGAGAAATGGACCAGCTTATCCCTCACCCTTTGATTGGTCAGGAGACTTAGCAAGGGAATCAGTACTTAGACCCTTGGAACTGTGTAATTTGCTGTTATTCTCAAGAAAAATGCCCACAATTTAAAAAAACTTTTGACAAACCTTGTATTGAAATTTGTGTAGAAAAAATTACAAACACTCTTTTTACATACTCAGACAATGCCTTTAATATAATTCTTTTTGGTCTAAATGAATATGCAGCAAATTGTCAGTACCCAAGACTAGTTGTTGAGCATGGCTTGAATCTGTCTTCTTGCTTTTGACTAGATTACATACAGGGAGATCTGTGTACCCATGTGATGGTGGCTTCTTAGAATAATCCATTTTTGCACCTTTAGATCAGTGGTTATGTTTTAAGATAGCTGACTGAGTAGTTTCATGGTTATGTATGGCTTGTACCAAAGATGTTTCCAGCTGTTTGTATGAATAACTCAAACTGATTTTATTTGCTTTACAGACGTAAACATTTGTATTTACATTACATTTTTTTCTTTCAGGGTTAACTGCTTGTTTTACAAATGATTTTTTTTACCTCACTTGCAAGTACATATTGATTAATGAATGATAAGATTGAATTCTGTTAGATATGATTGGAACAAAAAATCAGCATTGGGTGGGGCAGCAAGTTGAAAAAAACTTTAAATGTTGATCATAACATCCTTGTTACTCTTTCTTTTAAAAATTATATATTCAATAAATAAATAAATAACTTATTTTATTTGGTTCCTACAGTAAACACCTTGGCCTCGAAGGAACACATGTCACATGCAAAACTTTTAGCCAGTTGTTGTTAACACTTCATGGCATTTTAGGTGGGGGTTCTAGTGACTTTTCGAAAGTGTTCTGGGGTACTGTTAGAAAGGACAGGTTTGAATTGATAGGCTGTCGCTTAACTAGTTGAAAAACGAGGCGAGTAAAAGGAAAACGTATATGGGAATTTGAATGATGAAATATTTAGAGAAGAAGAAATAATTGAAGAAGAAACACTGATCTGTAAACACAACTTTATATATTTTTTGCAATTCTTGTTGTGATCTACCATCTGTAGATTTGTTGGTTGACTGCGTTTGTCTGACCCCCTGACCCCAATCTGAGTAATCTAGGTGTAGTACTTCATCTTAAGACAAAAACAGAAGGAGCACAAAGCAGTTATCACTTGTTGCTTTCTCTGCAAGACGTCTAACAAGAAGGGGATATTTTGAAACTATTCCTGTCAGGGAGTTGATATGAATCAGAGATGTGTCCCAGAAATAGCACATATGTAAGAAAACACTTACCAAGTGCCAGATCTTACATATAGATTGAGTGAATATGATCCTATGGTTCTGCCCTGTTCAGGTGTAGATTGGTTTTTTTAAAAAACAACTTTGGTAGAATGATAGACATGTTAGTGATAGATAACCCCTTTTTGGAATCAAAAAGAAGGCGTGTGGGAGGGGGGCTCTTTTGTTTTGTTTTTTACGTCTTGTTATAAGATCCGTAACTAATATTAGAACTGTAGTTGTATTAAACGTTGTGAAATATTTCCATTGCTATAGGAATAATCTTTACAGTTTGATATCCCCCCTGTATTAAATCAGGTTTGGAATGTTACCTAATCCCTTCAAATTCAGTTCTTTAAAAGGGGCTTTACAGGCTTGAGTGGAAGTGTAAGACATTTCCCAGTCAGATTGAAATATTACACATTGTATGACATAACAAAATTGGCTGACACTAAATGAAATACTTGATACATGTGGTGAGGAGAGACTCAAGCTGTCAAAGGAAGGGAAAAACACATAGTTTTGTCTTTATCAAAGCCTTCCTCTACAAGGGGTGACCTAGAATTTATGTAGTTGTTTTTCTTTAAAGAAAGACAGATGTTAAGATAAAAAAGGTTGTACCATGAGTCTACAGCTTACACATTCAAATTACAAAGTCATTTATGTATACATACAGACCTATCTTCAAATGACTCTTTTAAAAAACATTATTATTGTTATTATTTTTATCAACTTAATTAAACATATCTGTTAACATTGAATGTACAATATACTATGATTTCTGTCTGATTTGAAGTAAATATACTCTACACAATTGTCTCCTATTGATCAGAAACATTTAATAATGAAAATTACAGACAGGAGGCAATCCATATTGGATGCCATCTCCTCAAAGGAATATGGATAAGCGAATCAACTTGAACTAAATCTAAAGCCAGGCTAACAAAGGATTACCAAGGATAAGAAGAACAATAGAGCATTTCAAAGTAAAACAACACAATAGAACTATCTGTAATAGTGACAAAGAGGGAGGACAGTACGGTTAAATAGACCTATATTCTAAGTCCTAAGAGACAATGATTTATTGAGGATGGTCAGGTTTACTGGCCTTGTTATATATGCGTGTAGGAGTAGGGATTCAAAGTGATGTCACTTCAATTGGATTTGAGTTACCATGACATTTTTGGGGCCTATATTTTTAAGCTATGGGATGACGTTCTTGGATGAGTTAGTTGGATTAGAAATAATAGCTTTCATGTTTTACTGCTTCTAATTGAACGGCAGATAGGTTGCAAATGTCTGGTGTATTGTATGTAGAACTAAATTTATCCTGACGTCTCTCTGATAGGCTAGAAATTAGGTCAATTTGTGGTAGAATGATGGGAAATGACTTACAGGCCAAGATTGAATGACATCTTCTGATTGCTTAGAATTGCTAAGGAATGAATATATAAGAGAAGGGAATTGCTGAGGTCTATGCCCCTTTTTTCATGTGTTTAGGGCTAGACAGTATCTAAGGATGGTAGACACTATCACCAAAGCAAACTTACCTCGAATGGTGAAATGTCGTTCTTCTTGACATTAAAGTTGTCAAGCAACTATCAGTTTCAAAGAAGACAGGGCTTGTTTCTTGTTCTATATCATCTATCCAAACTGCCACAGGATTGGGAATCATCTCCTTAAGGACTGCTGATAAAACTGATTGACAACCAATCTCTCCCTACTCTTTAGGGATTCTGCTATTGATGGAAATGTCCATCACAATGTGATGGATATATCCTTTACAGTGGCACAACTCAAGAAGGCCATTCTACCCCCACCCCCCCTTTCTAAACTTTTGACTTCTTTCATACATGTCAACCCTATCTGGCAACTCCTTGAAGGTCATTTACAACATCAGTGTCTTAAGATAAGGTTATGACACTAGAAAGCTTTGCAGTAAAATAAATCATGCTTTTTAAAAGATTTTTTTTCTTTTGGAAACCCCCAGCTGATAGAAATATAAGCCAATGCTTGATGTTATAGACTGTTACTAAAGCCTCTTGGTAAGTTATCTTATAGCAAACCCTTGGGGAAAACATAAAAGGATCTTAATAATAAAGATTGTCTACTTATGAGATAGAGCACTACAGTTGCTATGGCAGACACATACATGTAATGGCCCCAAGAAGATACTCCGTGGCATGGTCATTTAATGAACCCATTTCACTTGAAAATATACCAGCAAACTATTCACTTTTTGATAGATTGCAGAGAGCTTTTGGTAATATCTTGTGACTAAAGACTTGATAAATGGAACAACTCATGAATAATTGTTAGTCATCCAAGGCTGGTAATATCTATATCTGAGTGACAGAAATAAAGGAAGGGAGGGAGACGAGATAGTACTATTGGAATGTCTTCTTTTTAAGGTTTCTTCCTAAGGAAACTAGCAGTAGTATTCAAATTAACACCTTTTTTACAGCATCCTTACAAAAAGTGATCTATTTTTTCTCTCTAGATTAGAAGTACTTTTGTTTCTCCTTATTTGGTTGTTTTTTTTGTTTCCCATTGACCATTTGCTCTAGTGATGCTAGAAATGGCATGATACTTGTGTGTCTTCTTCTGTCAGATTTGTGTAATCTTTTTTTTTCCAATTCTGTTTTTAAAAAAAGAAAGAAACACCAAACACACCAGTGTCATTAATTTTAACAAGATAGAATGCTTTTCATGCCAGGAAGCTATTTAAGGAATTATGTGTCACTCGTCTCTTGTTTGTCTCTCCAATACTTTCTGATTTGGTCATTAGGCCTCAACTTCCTTCTTTTTTTATAGAGACATTTTGTCAAGCTTGACATCTCTTGGCCTGGAAGACTGATGGACACTTTAGTAACAACATTGATAGAAATGGTAACAGGCAGGAAGGTTTTGATGCCATAGGAGATGTCCTAGAGGGCTTGTTGTTCCTTCTCTTTGTGTTCAGAGAGAATCATTGAGACACTAATTGTTTTAAGAACATTATGTATAGAGACCCAACTATTGGATTCTGTTAAAAGATATATTTTAGATTTAATTCTAATAAGCAGGATATTACTCTGCCTGATTGCTGTGAATAGGCATTATTTTTACAAGGGATATAATTATGTTGCCAAATATATTATTGGTTCCAAGATCCATGATTAAAGAAATTATTTATGGACTGTGGCCCTTTAAAGAAGTATGCTTTTTTTCTCTCTCTCTCTCCTTA
>JAVSBT010025121.1:0-12983 GCA_033118115.1 Pharyngocirrus eroticus
ATTTTCCTCCCTCCCTCATGACTTTTTTTTCAGCCATGAGCTCAACAGGAAACAAAACTTTATTTATGATCGGCCTTTATAGTAAAAACATAGTTATTGGACACGTAAGGTCATGTTTATAGGTTAAATTATAGGCTCTTTGGTAAATCTTTTAGTAGAAAGATCATTACTTTTCTACGTTTTGGATGAAATTTTAATATTTATATGCTGTGGACATATGGAAATATTAAAAAATGGCATTTAAAAAATCTCTATGGGGATTTAACATGGGAAATCTGGTCAGAACATGCTTCAAAGTGGCAATTAAAGCATTTTCAGACCAGATTTCCCATGTTAAATCCCCATAGAGATTTTTTAAATGCCATTTTTTTTATTTCTGTAGAATATAAAAAATATTAGAATAATTCCAGTTGCATGGCACTATAAAACTGAATTAATCTTGTATGAAAACAAATCATTTAAAAAAGGGTTACAACCAACACCTTTGATATAAAAAAAAACATTTTTTTAAATATTTTGAATACATGTAAGTTGTATACATTTATTTATTCAGTTGAAAAAAAATATGAATATTCAGTCAAATGATTCATGTGTAATATTTGATTCTAATATCAAAACACATCATTTGCACTGGGTGAGCCTGCATCCTCATAGTTTTTGCACATCAAAGTCACAATAGACATAATTATATACTAGAACTAAGAAGCGATTAAAAAAAAAAAATTACTGTATTTGTTTCATATAACTAGATGCCCATCCATTGAATGGAATATTATTATTATCACAAGAATATGACTTAAATATTTCTTTTGAAGAATTTAGTCCCACCTAAATCAGCCCCCCCCCCCTCCAAAAAGGAGAAGAAAGTAAAAAGTGTTGTTTTGTTACGTCACACCGTGATACATAATTATTACGTATAACACAAATATAGTCTTTTCTTGAAAACAGTTTGGAAGGCATATAACAACACGTCATCGATTTGTGAATGAACGTGCTACAACAATGGCGTGAGGCAGTATATTATTACAACAATCATAGAATAAAAATATATAAAATACAATATTTTTCCAAGGAAAACACAAGAAATAGAATAAAATGCATAAATTGAAAAGATAGATTTGAGATTTCGGCTAAGTATTAGAAAATGACTGAGGCCGATTTGTCGTCACGCGAAGATACGCCACCACCTCAAGAAGAAACATTTAAAGAGGTTATCATTGAGGACGTTCCAATACCTCCTGGAACAATTATTTTGTCAGATTACTTCAAATCTCAGGAACTCGAAGAACAGCAAAACGATGACGAATCGGCACCCGGTTTACCATGGTCGAAATTACCAGACATGGTTCTGGTACAAATCTACAAGCAATTACGCGATAACGACCGATTGACGATGTCCCAAGTTTGCAAGTCATGGTGCAACATTTTTCGAACGCCTTGTCTCTGGAGAAGACGGAAATTTCGATTTGGAGGAGTAAGAACGAATAGAAATGAACATGAACGAGCGATAGGATATGCAAGAGTCCATGGAGCCCATTTGCGCCAGCTCACTATTATGTGCGAGCACCCATCATACGTTACGTGTAAGCGTGTGCAGAAAACAATGCAGACGTTTTGGGCACTACTTGGAAGTCGGCACACTCGTTTGGAGACCCTTATTATTTGTCAATTGTATGTTGATCGCTATTGGCGCTATGATTGGGCTCGGGAGCGTTTTGTAGGCTCTCTCGCTCGATTCTTGCGACAGCAAAGGCGCCTTTTGATCTTTGACATGTCAGAAGCTATGTTACCAATTTCAAATGCTTTTAAAATTTTGGAATCACTTGGAACAGGGAGTGGCCGTTCTTTATGTGTTCTGAACATTGAGGACTTTTTCCACGCCAGGTCTGCTGTCTTCCGAGTCCCACGTTATCAACTTATTCTTTGCAACTTTAAAGCACTGCGTTCTTTTTATACAAATTACAATTGTCTTTCGGATGAAATTTTGCAGATACTTGCAAAAAGCTGTGCAGGTTCTTTGCATTACTTGAGCATAAAAGTGTACAAGCACGACCCCCATTTTCATCGGATAGAAAATATGTCTTGGAGAACGTTACGACGTGCATGTCCCGTACTGAGAGTAAGCATGTACTTTGAAGGTATAGGAAAGTGCGAGGAAATTGCCAGTACTGCCACACGTGAAATACCATTGAGAAACTTACAAATATGGACAGGGGTACATAACCATGACGTCACGTGGGACCTTGATAATCTTTTACGGTATCTTGGTGACAGTTTTGGCAAAACGCTAGGTTGGTATTGTATAGAAACAAACTTTAAGTTGGTTACATTTTTACCTGTCTTGTAATGATCTATATCGTTTGATGCCTCTTTACCATCATGCTCACCCATCTTGGACAGTATTGGGTACTCTTTTCTTGGATGAGTCCATGCTTACTTCTGGATCAGGGTCTGCGGGTCATGTCCAGTGTACGAAGTGCCAAAAGAGAGAGGGGTAGAAAGTTTGGGTTTTGGGAACTTTGAGAGAACTTAATTAATCCCTGTGCACAATATAGATATTAATTGTTAGTGCAATTCTGTTACCTTTTTTAAAGTCCAATTATGATTATACAGTATGAAATACTCATATTATTGTCATCATTTCATTGACAGAGGAGACATCCCTAGGGTTGGAAAATGGAAGAGAAGTAATTGATGAAGGACTTTTGTATATGCTGGAAAAATGCAAAAGACTAGAGTTCTTTGACCTTCAGGCAGTTGTGATGGTGCCCACAATAGAAGAAATATACAGATTACAAGAGGAATACAAAATAGGTAACTATACCATGTATAGTTTGTCTTCAAACCCCATAGTAGGAATTGGTGTTTGGTATTTAGCTCTGTTCACATTGAGTCGAATTGAGTCGAATTGAAGTGACTTCTTGCATGCTGCAATGATTTCAACTAAAAAATCACTTTAATTTGACTGTGTAGTTGAAGTGTATTGACAAATCTTTCAACTTTTTACTAGTATTAGCATTGTGCCTGCACACCAGCTTTTATCGTGTTCGACTTTCTGTTAGGGATACGACTTGGCTAGAGAAATCTTTCAGAGGATTATGAGTTGCACAGAGGATTAAATAATGCTAGCTATAAGAAAAAGACACTTCATTTCGACTCAATGTAAACATAGCTTTAGTTTCTTTATAGATAGGGATCATTTACAAAGATATTCTTATCAATGTCTTTTTTTATTACAGGATTGTTAAGGTGTCATATCAATGCTGAGAATCTTACCGGAGTTGAAATGAATGATTTAGACGACGTAAATGAAAAATACAGATCTCTTGTTAGTGAAAGAGCCGTTGACTTTCGAATGACTGCAAATGAAATGCCCTACCTATGATATCAACAAATCAGAAAAATTATATTCATAATGAACAAGTAGTTCTTAGGAGGGACTTCAAGAAGAAAGTGTTTTGTTTTAAGATATTAGTATGTCAGGCCTAGTCTTAGATTTAAGTAAACATTTCTATTAGAACATTTTGAGAACATTTGTAGAGAAAAATAATATTTTTGAGACATGTTTATTTTTTTTTAAACTTTACAAAGAAGACATTTTTTGAAAAATTGTTTTTACTTTACAAAATATTCTTTTAAAGTAATTGGCATTTCTTTTGAATGTGATTGATATTTAATAATTTGTTTATTTAAAAAAAAGGATAAATTGGTAAAGAAGAACAAAAAATATGAAAATACTGAAAATAAAGCATTGAAGATGTGATGTCATTGACTTATTGTTGCAACTGTTAGAACAATAAAGTGGGGTAACTGAGCAATATATTTTTTGCTTTTGGTGATAAAAGCACAACATTTGGCATGAAGATTCCTTGGGGTCTAAATTTTAATTTAAGAAGAGGAGCACTCTGAAAATATTCTATTACTGACCTTTATTCTGGATTTGTAATTTTAATTTAGAAGTTCCAAATGAAGATCAATGATATCTTTTGTTATTCTTGTTTTCATCAATTCTGAAATTCAAATTTATTTTCAAGTAGACCAGATTGGTCTATATCAATTATCATCAAAGAGTATATATATACTCTTTGTTATCATGGTTTGGTTTACACCTTCTGTGTCATTGTCTTTCTGTCCACAAGGTGGTGCTACAGCATATTGCATGTCTGGTATTGTATAGCAATATTTAAGTATTCTTAAATATTCTATATTCATATATTATACTTTATCACATTTGTTTTAACTCAAGATTGCTACAGTTTAAAATGCAAAGATTAAATATCAAACAAACACTACGTCTGAAGCTTCCACCAATTTGGTTTAAACTTTAAAGCAGAGTTAGAAAATTTGACGTTGTAGAAAGACATAAAACCATAACACAACAACTACAAATATATCCCTTAGCTTGGACAAGTTTGATACTCACACTTATGTAAAAGCGGTTTAGGCCAGTGATGTAATTGGTAGTAACACTCCTACTAATGATTGGAGCTAATACATCACTAATTAGTGTATAGTGTTGATAAATGGATTAGTGCTAATACATCACTAATTAGTGTATAGTGTTGATAAATGGATTAAAGTAACAAAAAAAGTGATATTAAAGTCACTTATGCTAGAGTTACATGAACTATTTTGTGTTGCTGTAATCCTTTTTATCAAACAAGTAAAACTCTGTTTATACCTTCAATTTCTTTTTTAAATTGAAGCTCATCTGCTACTTTCAGTTTGGATTTTATGACATTGAAGCTCATCTGACTGTGCACATGTTTTTGGTTTCAACATTTCATTATGTACATTTCTATATCAATGGAAGGTCATATTATCCTATGTGAAAAGTATAAAAAAGATTTAAAAAATTGATTTTGAAGAAAAGGATAAATAAGTTATACCCCATTTTTGTCAATTTTATCAAGGGTGGCTGTAACTTTTTCCTTTTGGACAATTGAAGTATAAAAGGAATCGCCCAGGACAATATATACAACATAAAGATGATCCATTATAATTATTTTTGAGAATTTTTTTGGGGGGAGGGTTATGGTATTTTTGCACTTTTTTAGTGAAAAATAATTAAAGTTGTTTTTTCTTTGAGTTAAATATTACTCAATGATAAAGTTGTGGTTCAGAGAACATATAATTTTGATATGGTTTCACTAATACTTCAGGGCTGTATACTCATTAACGCCAATGTAGTTCTGTATCTTACACTAGAGGTGCAAAAGGTTGACATTAAAGGTAGAATCTTATGATCTTGAAGCTCTGTGTAGTTGATAATTCTTTGATGGATTAATTTGAGCTCAAAGAAAAATGTTCATGGGGGAAATGTGACAAAAGAGAAAATATAGGCCTGTTTACACTGTTGATTTCTCTCGCTTTGACTTTAAATCCAAGACATGAAGTGACTACAATTTTCAAAAGTTTGAAGCTGATAAATATGTGGTGACGCTAAAAGGTCGAAAGTTAATCCCTCTAGATAAAAAGATGACCTCAAGAAGAAACATTTAAAAAATCACATCTATGTTTAGACTGTAGACTTTTGAAGTACTTCAAAGAAGCTTTAGCTAAAAGACACTTCTAGCACTTTAATACAAGATTGACAATGTAAATGGAGCCTAATGGTCTTCTGTGATGTCTTTCGACTGTCTGAAGTGTCTCCTAAGAAGCAAGAGCTTACAATTCTTTGATGATGTCACATGTTCTTCAGTGGAAGATCACTTTAAAGGTCACAATCCCTTGGGCAGCACACAGGTGAAAAAATCAGTTTGAAAAAGGCTAAAATCTGAAGAAAAAAAATCAAGGGGAAATAAATGCATAAAACTTTATAATTGGGGATAACATTGTGATAGCATAGATAGAGGGGGGGGGGGGTGATTTCTATTGTAAATTGAGAAAATACTCATTCCTTAGAGGAAATACAATGGAAGTAACTGGTCATTCAATTCTTTGTCTCAGCTAAAGGACACAGAGAGGGCTGTATTTATCATATTGAAACTAATGAAAGGAAAGGAAATAATTATGAGAAGGAAACACCCCCCCCCCTACCCTGAGAGATTTTGTTTCTAGTTGTTAACCTTTGAATGAAGGAAAATCAATTTTGTGCTTGTTTTGTTTAGATTGAAGCATCACCATTTTTTAATTTTTTAATTATGTTAAACTCTCAAAAAAATATTGATGCCCTAAAAATGATTCATTGAAGTTTGTCAATATTTTGCATCAAAAACAGCAAACTCCACTATCACTATATCAGTCCAATAAAAGTGAATTCATAATAAATGCAATGCCTACTTTTTCATGGTTGTATGATTTACATCAATTCACTGACAGGGGTGTGACTATACATTTTCCTGGAATTATCCTAGAGATTTGGACTTGAAAGACGAAGTTCTAATTAGAAAAATTGATAGGTGGTTGAAATTAGAATCATGAATATTTCATGATTTCCCCCCCCCCCCCCCCAGACATTACTATATTGACAACACATCAAAAAAAGTTCTACTATGATGTCTTTATTGATGTCATCTTGACATCACAATTATTCCTTTCAATAAAGAGATGACCCCCAACATGTGATGTTATATATTTCTTTTTACTTCATAGTTAAACTGATATTCTTGTGACATTTTGGTATTTAAAAACACTTGCGCGTGGTAAAATAATAATTTCTCAAAGCCTCCAGTGAGAATTGAACTCACGACCCCTGGTTTACAAGACCAGTGCTCTAACCACTGAGCTATGGAGGCTTATGATTACAAAGCATTTAATCGGTATTATGATTATATAAGAAATTATATGAAAATGTGACTATGGCCTGTTCAAAAAATCAATGAACATGTATATGAAGAAGACCTCATTACAATGTACATGTAAGGCAGGAGTTTTATAATTTTTCGTTTTTCAAACATCGCCGCCCCTCTGAAGAGCCAAAATAGAAAATAAAAATAATTTGGATTTGAAAAAATTATATTCATATTCCATATTCCGACCCAACTTCCAAAGAAAATTTCAAAAATATCATAATGACTCGTGGATACTCATAACCCTGAATGTTCTGTTTCTTTTTTTGTGTTTACATTTTGTTGATTGGTGAAGTAGTTCACGCTTACAGGGGGGACACGCCTTTATAATTGTTATGCTTTTATCATTTTGAATACAATAAAAAACATTTTTTTTTCATATTATACAAAATTATTTTTATTCTTATTTTCCTCCCTCCTAGTCCTACCCTCAACTCAAATCGATTTCATTCGAAAAACTAAAAATTAAAAAATTCCTGCCTTACAATACAATGGGTTTGGTTAGACACACTTTTGAATCGATTAAATCACTTTTTTTTAAAAAAAAAACCTCTGTGGGGTTAATTGACTTATCTACTTCAATTGAATTGCCTCCAGACACACTTTTGGAATCCTATGTTTATCTACATTATAATCGATGTGTTAGGGTTGGAAACACTTTTTAACCCAAGGATTTAATGAAATTGCAAAAAATGGATTTTATTCAAAAAGTGAGTCTTACCACAGCCAAATATCATGAATTGATTATTTTTTTTAATTATTTCAAGCATATTTAGACAGGGTGGCCTAATCAGTCAGTGATTGTTCTTCCCTGTATAAGATGACAAAATACAGTATCAGAATGAGTTTTATCTTTTTCAAATGTGAGAGTTGTATTTTCGTTTCATTTTATGCATATTATTATGCTAATTTGTTTTGAATTATTCTTAACATATAGGAGCAGCTGTTCATTTTAATGTCATGAAAATATACATATACAAATAATAAATAAAAGGAAATACATACATAGTTTCTAGTCATATGTTGACACATAGTATATTATACATGTATACAAAAAGTTGAAACACATAAACAATTTGCTAATTTTCATTTTATCAGATATTAAAATTAAAATAACATATTTTTGCAAGGATATGTTAGATTTTAAAATATTCAATATAATTATTAATAAAAGCTTTAAAGATAAAACACTTTAGATTATTTTCAATTTCTTTTGTATGGCTTTTTAAAATAATCATTATTTTTTTCCCCCATGATTCACTTGTGGGGTGATGAGCTTGATTCAACTGTATATATATGTAAGGTCATTCCAAATTGATAAGTCGTTTTTTGTTTTTTTTATCGTAACATAGATAAACATTTATTTCAGGGGGTTGCCAAAGGAGTTGTACAAAAGTAAAAGATACAAAATATAAAATTCAGAAGGAGTGTTAAATAGGTATAAAAAAAACTTGAAATATAAGATGCATGCAAACTCAGAAGGAGTTGATGATAAGTGCACAAGATAAAAAAATAGAATTCAAAAAATTACTGAAAAAAGGTTTGATCATCTAAGACCACGAATTCTCATCCAAAATTCTGCTTATTGCAGTCAACACTAATGCTTAGGGGTGACCTTAATTTGGTGCCTGCTTTATGTGCGGTAAATCCTAAGACATAAACTAAACTACAATGTCAGAGATAAAGGGATTTAAACCTTTTATTTTTAAATCCATATAAATACACTTCCATACGTCTGCAATATCGCTTGACATTTTTTTTGTGGTATGAACAATGCCATAGAAAAGCATTTGTACAATATTTTATCACTCTACAAATAGTTTAATCGCCAACAAGTGTGGCAGAACTCGGTGTATGATTTCTCTTTCTTTACAACAAAACAAATTGGGATTTTTGTTTGTTCACCCTATACCGACTGGTCAGTCTTAAATATCATATCTTGTAGTCTGGGTGTGTTAATACATTCTTTGCACACTGTATCAAGTCCCAAGTCTCTAGCTCTAGTCCAAAGTCCCAAAGGTGGTACTTATGTAGAGGTTTGACTGAAAAAAAATCTTGTGATTCTTGATCCTTTTTTATTTCCCAGCAAGATTAACCTCATCAGCACCTATTAATCTCAAAAAGGCTTCTGGCATAGCCTTGTGGCTTTCTTTCCCATGCAACCAATATGTTGGTACTTCACCTTTGCCCTGAAAAGCAAAGCAAGGTCATGATTAATTTATTTTATTTCAACAAAAAATACATTCGACAGTAATATATCTTTCCCCATAAAAAAATGTCAGAGGAAATCATGTTTTTTTCTGGGGGGTTTTCATGCTTCTAGAGCAAGTGTAGTGCCTGTTGCTTATTTTGAGCTCTCCATGATAATTCACATCCACTTTATAGAAGAAAACACAAAAAAATGGTATCATAAAGGAAAATTTCTTATGTACAAAAAATGATTTTTGTCATTAATTGACTCCAATATGAAATATCCTGGAAATGTATAATAATAATAATTTCGTATATTCGCGTTAGAACAGTAATACATACTTGTAGTATATAACTGTACTTTCGCAATGTATAGGGGATTTTAAATTTAAATTTTGAATGGTTGCTATATTTTTGCCATGACACAATGCATTTTGGGTAATTTATAGGTAATTCACATTTGTCATTAGTTTTGTTTTTCTGTCGGTATTGATACATTTTTTGAAGAATGATGTTTTGGGAGGGTAATTTTCGTCTACACATTATATGTCATGATTCATTATAAATGTCAATAATATACACTTTTAAAGTATTGTATTTTGTGTGAGAAGAATGGGTATTTCAGTACGCTTTCATTTTTATTTTTGTTGCTTTTGTTCTCCTCTGAAGTGTCATGTTTAGGGTGTGTATATATTTTTCCACTTAAAACATTAAATCTGATGTTGTATTCTTTCACCTTTGAAATCAGATTAAAGATTCTGGAAGAAGTAAGATGAACCTGGCAGGTCAAACACAATGTAAAACTGATAGGCATTGTCTTGCAACCTTGACCAATTGAAATTTGTCTTGTGTTAAAGATTTTTTAGCAAAAAAAGTCCCACTCTTAGTTGACAGGGATTTTTTCTGTTGATTTTCTGCAGTATAGGTTTAATACCCTAATGATAAATATGATTAAAAAGCCAGGTTCAGATAAAGTTTGCATATCTGCTGGATTACATTAGTTTCTGGTTACAAGTATTTTTTTCAAAAATATATTCATTACGCCTACATTTAATCTTTAATTTTGTTATGCAAACATGTTTTGCTGGCTGTCTCAGTCACAGACTCATACTTACCATTATTATTTGTGTCATATCACAGTGAAATATAGTTTATCTTTTACAATTATATATTATATCAGTTCATTTTGAGTTTTTATATAAATAAGAAAATTGTTTGATTTTGGCTCCTTGAAATAACTGTCTTTATTTATCTTGAATAAATAAATCTTGATATGCAGAAGTTCAAATATAACATATCTATCATCAGGGTTTTAAACCTATACTTCAATAGTCAATAGAAAATATCTGTCGACTTAGACTTAGAGTGGGATTCAAACCCACAACCGTTGGATAACCGTTCCTATTACTCTACCATCTGAGCTTTCTAAGCCACATGGACGAGAGGGTAACTCCCTCTACAGATGAACAAGAGTTCTAGGTACAACCTATATAGGTGGAAATAAATAAATCCTGATATTAAAGCAGAACTTTTTAAAACCATATCAAGCACAAATATACAAAGAAGATTATGATCTATTTGGTTGTTCAACCATATAGATTCTTAGAAATTCAATGACACTGGCTTTGTGAGTAACAAGTTTTTCATGAACATTAATAACATTTGCCTAGCTAATCATAGCAAAGACTAGTTGATCTAAGCCTATGCTTTCTGTCCCTATTTTTTTGCACGTATTGGCAGTAAAGCAGACTACATTACTTAACTACCAGATCCAAGGTCATTTCTTTTAGAGGTCAAAAAGATGCTATTAGTCCCTACTTGTGCCTACTTGTAAGACCATTGTACTAGAATCAAAGGTTTGGTCTCAAGGAAATTCTTCTAATTCAATGAAACTGAGAGGTCATCAAGAGCCCACTAGTATTACTTTATGATATATCTCCACGGTAACGGGTGAAATACAGCACTAAGGGTGAGAGTTGTCCTAGAAAATGATCACAGACTTTTAAAAGAGAAGGTTTTATAGTTATAGTATTTGATTGTCTTGGTACATTTAGTGAGTAAAATTATTTTGATAGATCAGTTTGTTGAATGGGTAAAACCTCCTTGAATATCAGAAATAAATGAACGAACGAATGAATGAATGAATGAATAAATGAATGAATGAATGAATAACAAAATAAAAAAAACAATCTATCAGTCAGTCAATCAATAAATAAATAAATGAATGAATGAATGAATGAATGAATGAACGAATGAATGAATGAATGAATAGATGAATGAATGAATGAATGATAGCAAATGAATAAATGGTATTGGTGATGATAAACTAGATGGCTCATGAATAGGATTTTTAAAAGTCTACAATAAATGAAGAGGGAGGGTGAAATTATGTTTTATTTTCATTGTTTTTATTATTTTATTCATAAAAGATTTAATCTAGTGATAGTAGACATACCAATGGCCCTGTTTGCGGTGTGAAACCAAAGAGATAACCTGTTCCTCAATGTCTGCTTTATTGAATGATACTTGATTGAAAGCTTACCTTTACTGGAATTTTTCCCCTGAAGTCAGTAATATATCCTCCTAGTTCATCAAGAATTCTTTTTGTTGGATCAGAGACTTGTATCTTCATGGAAACAGATGTACTTTCCATTCTACTAGCCATATTGACTGCATTTGAAAAACAAAAAATATATCATATGACTAGAACTGCAGTATCAAAGAAATCTGGTGTAATTTAATAGAGGGAATTTGTTTTCATTTCCGTCTTTTGGAGGACTTAATTAATCAGTTTAAGTGGCCTGAATTATGTTTTATAAAAAAAGTACAAAAACCCATTATCCTTACATGCACTAAGCATTCAAAGAATACTTTTTAAAAATCATAATTAGACTTCAAGGTTGACGGTAAAATCCGTTCATATGGAATTAATTCTATGAGAGTTTTTGAAAGGGGTATTTGATAACAATGTGTATTCATGCAAGCTTTAAAACTCATAGAAGAGTGTCTTCTGAAGGAACATGTTTCAAAGTGTATAGTTTGTCATGTTTCACAGAACAGAAGTTTCAGCTTAAATTGTCTTGAATTAATGTTAACAAAATTCCTTAACATGATAATCATATTCTGAGTAGAATGCTATTAATGATTATTCACAATCACAAATAAAAAATCGTACAAAGGTTTAAAAAAATAAATAATAATAATTGAAAACTATCAAAAAATCAAACTGTTGAAACTTGGATTCTGTCCTCATTAAAATCAATAATCCCCTCATTCAATTCTTTTATCATGACTATATGGTGCCATCTAGTTCTTTGATTTATCAACAATAAAATACTGACTTATGTGACTGTATAGAAGATAACAATGAAGTACATTTATTAACTTGTATTCAGTTATTTATGGCACATTTGTCATTATTCATACATATTTTTTTTGTTTGCAAATCAAGAACATTTTGCATTGTCTGTTGATTCTATAAAGAACTTAGTCATCACAATAACTAGATTTGAAATGTGAGTGAAATATTTTCATTATCAACAACTGCATTGTAGGCTATATCTATTAATTTTGAGCAATTAGCATTAAGAATATTGATAACTAGATATGAAATGTGAGTGAAATATTCTCATTATTAACAACTGCATTATTATAGGCTATATAATATCTATTTGGGCAATTAGCATTATAGAATATTGCAGTGAAATCTTGCCATGACTATCATGTTGATGTCAATTGTGGCAAGGAATAATTCATATCCTATAGTAATGTTGTCTAGCATTGTTTTGTCAGTGTCATTTAGTATCCCATTGCCAACTGCCAGAAAAGGTTGTCATTAAAGCTCATTTATATACATAAAGCTCCCTTTACACTAGTCAAATCATATCAATTTGAAGTGTCTTTTTTCAAAAAGCTTGATTTTGTTAATCCTTTGTGTGATTTTTCAATCCTTTGTGTGATTTTTCAATCCTTTGTGTGATTTTTCAATCCTTTGTGTGATTT
>JAVSBT010025232.1:0-18571 GCA_033118115.1 Pharyngocirrus eroticus
CACTGTGGCGACTGGCGGTGTAATTCCGTAAAAAGAATTTCAATGTACAATGTATTATTGACAATAAAGATATTATTTATTTATTTATTTTTATAATGATGTTATTAATGATGATGATAATAATGACAATATCTTCATGCTGATTGAACTATGCACACAGATTGCATAAATATCTTCTTATATTTTAAAGATTTTAATGGCACACAAAAAGAAAGTCATCCAGGAGAGAAAGATTGAAGAAGGTGTAAAACCTGAAAATGACAACAAAAACAGATCAAAAGAAACAGTGCCGGGTAAAAGGGGATTTCCCTGAGTTGTTTCATTCAAAGATGGAATTTATCTACATGTTATCCAATTGTAGAATAAGACACGTTCCTGATCTTGTTGACCTTGACTTTTCATTTCATATTCTCAGGTGATAATGTGAGGGTACGTGTCATGGCAGAAAACAAATCATCTCACAAGTATGTGAATGCTGTATTTGCTGAAGTAAGTTAAGAAATGTTTACACTATTTCTAGCAAGTTACAAAAAAAAAGAATGAAGCATTTAAGGGCATTCATTGTATAACTTGGAATGTTTAAGGTTATTGCACCCTTGAATTTGTATTCCAGAATTACCTCAAAAGAGGGGGTGTCATTCTCACACAGCTCCCCCTAGAGGAGACTGTTGAAGACTTTTGGAGAATGGTGGAAGGTTATTATGTCAACACAATCATTTCCCTTAGCAGTCATCAGGTATAAAATTCTTCACATCCTCAGTTAGTGATTGTACGATGTAAAATCAAAAGAGTGGGGAGAGAAAATTATTTATTATATTTAACAAATTTTAAATTAGGTTTGGCTTTGAGAAGACAATTTTACAATATGACCTCCTATGATGTCACTGCACGTCACATATCATTAAAAACAACTTAATATATCTACTACATTATTAATTATATTAAAGCTTTAACTTCATGTGACATTTCTTACTACAAAAGTTCACCAAAAAATGTTAAATATGTTTGAAATAGCTAAGGATGTGCTCAAGCCTAAAGAGTATTTTTCTGTTCAAGAGGGTGTCTAAGACATTTCCAAATTATTTTGAGTCTTTTATTTTATTTCTGATTTTCTCATTAGGATGAGGCATTTCAAAGTTCAAAGTTTTGGCCAACAAAAACTGCAGAGGAAAAGGTTGTAGGACCTTTCACCATTCTGAATAAAGAAATGTCCCAACAGGGGACTGTAAGCTGCTGCCACCTGTTGATAACTTACAAAGGTGAAGAAAGAAATGTCTTCCTAGTCGTGTCAACGAATTGGTCTGATGACGAATGGAAACCAAGTGATGTCAACACTATGTATGACCTCTATAACAATGTACAAACATGGCAGAAAGGTCACAGTTCAGGAGGTCAAACATTAATTCAATGTTTGTAAGTGGATTCTTTTTAGATCAGTTTTAATGCAAATAAATGTGTGTGTACATAGACATATAATCTCTCTGTTGATTTAGTAGGATTTTTATATATCTATCCCCCATAATGTACACAGAAATAAAAACCAAAATCTTGAAGTTAAATTTACTTAAATTCAGTCTCGCAAATCCATGAAAACACAATTAAAATGAAAGTTTTGTGTTTAGGTCAGGTAACTCAAATAAAACTGAGTCTGAATATGGATAGTTGCATTTTATTTTGGTAGCTAATTTGCCTGAAGATGTAATTGTTTATTACAAAAATAAGCTAATATTTGTTACATTGCATGATCAATGTTTTCTTTCATTTGCATTCATGAAATATTTCAAAAAGTTTGAGCTTTATAATATGTAAGGCATGTTGTGGGGGCCATATGTGTATACAATTGACATCAATTGGTCCTATTACCTTTTTAGTGATGGTGGTATGAAGTCAGGCATGTACGCTGTAGTGTCATGGATGTTTGATATGATCAATTCCGAGCAAGAAGTGGATATTTTTCAGATCACAAAACAAATCATTCTATCAAGACCTGAATTCATGCAGAAAATGGTAAATATTGAATTGATTTGTAACCAAATTGGCATTTATGATTTCTTCAGTGCATTAAAGATTTTGATTATTCATCATTTTTTACAAATATATAGACATATATGTATCCAAGTAATCCATTATATGTTTTCATAAGTTTTTTAAAAAAATCAAAATTATACCATGAAGCTTTAAAAAAATGTTCAGCTCTAAGTCTAAGCTCTTCAGAATGTTAAAATAGTCAAAAGTTGAATGAATCTTCATAATTCTTCTTTTTTTTCTTTCAGGATCAATACAAAGATTTGTACAACATTGCTGAAGACTATATGGCAAATTTCCAAAACTATTCAAATTTCAAATGAAATGTTCAGATATGAGATACACATCCGAAGTGTAGATTAACTTCTGAAATCATAAACATTATCTAACAGTAACACAATGTATTTCATATAAGACTTTCTGAATTATATCTTCTATATAGTATTTAATCATATGTATGACCAATGTGGAATGACGATTATACAGAATTATCTTTTCTAGAGTATTAAATACAGAATATTATTTTGATAATATTTTAAACTGACAATGTAAAAAATGTAAATACTTCTATATAAAAATAATGTCAACGTATTTGTAACTTGCTTCCTAGTTAGAGTTACAAGTATCAATAATTCTATGCAAAAGAAAGGTTAACTAGGATGTAATGTTCAGTTCTTACTAGGAACAAGATAAAGTAAATTGTTTTTCATTGGAACAAAATTTTTCATGAGGAAATCTTACCTCATAACGCTTCGTCCTCACTAAGAGGGCTTGGTCAGATGAATGGTCATCTCATTAACTTTAATTTTTATTCCGCTCAGGATCTTGGAACCAATAATATATTTGGTAATGGGATGAACAAGTCGGGAAATGTATTTTTATGCTTAAGTAATTCAAATCTACCTTAATCAAACTAAACACTTTTTTAACGTATGTATTAAAGAAATGTCCAGCCGAATACATGCATGGAGATAAACAAGGTAAGGGGACACAAATAAACTAGAATGTTATTCAAACCCCTGTTCTTATACTACTGACAGCTATGTCTTAAATGTATTCCTTCTTAAGTTGAATATATAAAAAATCTTTTGAATGGCATTCCTTATACAAACACATAACAATAACAATATGAACAGCTATTCAAGACATCTTCCTTGTTGCTTTACAATATAGGCCTGTTTGGAATATAAAGGTGAACATATTTAGAAAAATGGTATGTGAAACATTTTTTGAATTGTGTTTTGTATTCAAAGGTTTTGAACACGCATGTAGCCATATGACATTTGCCTTCCTAGTTGTTTGTGAACAAAAACGTACTGTTATAATAGTAGGTTTGGCAAAATTTACATGTTTTGCACTAATTTCCATTTTATCTTATTAATTATCAATTTCAAGATCCTTCCAGTAGATTATTGCCATACTTTAAGTGTGCAATCTTATCTATTGTGTTTTTTTATAATATCTGTATCAATTTTTCCTTTTTTCACAGTGATGATGGTATGAGGCATTTTGCTATTTTATTGGTATGATCAATGCAACCCAAAAGGTTCCCTTTTCTAGAAATTATCTCATCGTTGTCAACTCAAGTAATATCCCTTTTGATTTCTACAAGTGTAGCTTGGGTGAAACAACGCTTGAGTGGGCATAAGGTACAGATCTGTGAATAAAAGATGTAGTGCATAGAGCAAAGCCTTTTGACTTCCTTTGTGGCTGACAGTGTATACATGTACATATCTGTTGACATTTTAAGTTTCCATGCTCGTAGCATTAAGGAATTCCCAAACTCTGGAAAACCTGTATTTCAGCACACCTCAACTTATTGCAACATCTTAACAATCCTTCCCTCTTCCTCCTGTTTTCTATACTTTCTCTTTTTCTCCTCTCTCTCTCTCTCTCTCTCTCTCAAAAACTGGCTAAATTAAATGCCTTTGGTGTGTTACTGCTTGTCTATGAACAGTAGCACGTAAAAGAACATTTGTCATCTTTCAAAAAAGAGTAGCTGCATTAGCGGTGGTGACGGTCTTCCATCGCAAAAGAGGACCACATTGGAAATTAGTCTCAGAATTTTATTTGCTATCCTCGGTGAATATCAAAAAAAAGAAAAAAACAGTTCAGTATTTTTATGCCATTTTCCAATTAAATCATTTAGAAGAATAATGATGTGCTTTATTTTTCAGAACACAAATTGAAGGTATTTCTTAAAGGTTTTATAGTTTTGTTTCACTGTATACGTTACGGTTGACTGTTATATGCGTTCAGGAAGTTTTTTTACCAAATACTATTTTACATGGAATGTAACAGCACAAATAAACTGTACAGGTTGTAGGTATTCTTCTCCTGTTTGCCTCTAACTATAATAGTAGAACGGAATATCTTTTTATCATCACTGATGCATCGATGTCTTACATAATTATACAAAATGGAGGGACTATTTAAGATAAAAGTTTTTTTCGTTATATTTGGATTAGCCTGTTTGGTGGATTTATCAAGTGGAGGGCCTACATGTAAGTGGAATTTGAATTCAAAATGGTGACTTACTTCCTAATCGAATATTCCTACCTGAAAAAGTAATGAAGACTACATGAAATGTTTTAGCTGCAATAGATGGTTTCTATAATGGCTGACTGGATAGAGTGTCAGCTTGAATTGTTATGCTGGCATTCCATGTGGAAAGTCCCCGGTTCGAATCCGGGCAGTTTCAAGTGAATTATTGTTCACTGGCTTTCAAAGTAAAATGGTTAAATTGGGTCTCATAAGCCCATGGCAGTGTTAGTGCACTGAATATATACAACAACAGCCAACATGATTTATTTATGCAGAAAGTAATGAATGCATAATACACAATTATCTAATGTTAAAAAACTTTTAAACAAACTATATCATATTCTCGACCCAAATATTATATGCAATCAATAAAATAAGATGCAATGCAATGCCATATCAGCACAATGTCCAAGGTCCTTTTAACATGATAACTACTTCTTTGAGATAGATTTTCATTGACTTGATAGTAATTCAAAGTCTTAATATTTTTGTTCATACAGGAAGAAGGGGGGAGAATATCTCTCAATTCCTTGTCTTATGTTTTTTAGATTTGGGGTGTTTTCTTGATGATATCAATAGAGTTCTACCAAATAGTATGGGAAATAATATAAATAATCTAACAGTGTGCATTGGTCTGTGCAGAAATAATGGGACTAGATTTGCTGGAGTAGAGGTAGGTCATATATTTGTGTGTGTAATTCTTCACAAATTACAGTTGTTAGATACACTTTTTAACAAAATGAATCATTCCCTTTTGATAGCTTGGTCATCAATGTTTCTGTGGAAATGATTGGCCTCGTCTTGGTTTTGCTCCTCCTTCTACTCATCCCTGTGACAGAAAATGTGTAGGTGATGAAGCATGTGGTGGATTAACATGGGCAATCAATGTGTACACAGGTAAAACATTTTATACTCAAAATATTGATAAGTGATAAGTGGTAAGTAAGTGGTGGTCAATTTGAAGGTCCGGAAGTGGTAACTGTCCTAATAATATTCTACAGTGTCAGTATCAGAAGATGATGCATGTCCACTATCATAAAAAGGCCTAAGGTAGCAGCCACAGATGGTCTGGTTACATAATTGTGGTCACTTGTATCTCAGTAGCTTGGGTAGTTAGAAGTTAGAGAGATGTTTGAATTTCAACCTTCTAGTAGTAGTAAGTCCTAAGACTGAAAGAGCCATGACATAATCAATATCCTCCTAATGGACACTGTGTGTAATCATTCTTTATTTGTACATTAGACAATTTACAGAGAATGTGAGGGTGGACCCAGGCTACTGATATGGTCAGCTAATATGTATTAAGAAGACCAATCTGTACAGGGTATACAAAGCTAACAAGTGCACACTATAAAGTTTACCAAATTACATCCTTATATTTGCAGATGTTTTCTCATATTTTTTTGTATTATTTCAAGTATGTGGCAATTTTACATATTGGGATTCCCAAACTTGTGCGTTGTGCACTAACTGTGTAGAACCTATATGTCATCAAGGAAATGGGGACTGTACTGATGGGAAATGTAAAGGTAGATGGGGAGGCAGCAAGTGTAATGAAGGTGACATTTTACTTTTGTTTATTAATATTCTTTTATTGAACTAAATTTATGAGTTAAACTGCATTCATAATTTCACTAAAGGGTTTAGAATGACCTGAGTCAACTATATAAGTGACTATTGAACAGTACAATCAAAGTTTAACTTGTAATAAAAAAATAAAACTTGTCTATTGCTTTTTCATAAATTGAATCAGGTTTCAAAATATAAGATAAGGATTAAAATCACAACATCATATTTGAACCCCTAGAGAGCTTTCAATCCTTATCTTATAAGCCATAGTAAACTGTTGCGTTTTGTCTTTTAGTGGTTTTTTTTGGTTTATTTCGTAAATGAATATATATAAATTTACATGTAATATACATCATAGTTGCAATAAAATGATAGACGTGATATATTTTGAAACCTGATTCAATTTATGAAAAAGCAATAGACAAGAGGAATAATCAAAACCCACATGTTTTTCCCCAATGTGACAATTTGAAAAAAGTACAAATTGAGTTTGTCGATGACATTCCTCACTTTGTCAAAATATAATAATAATAATGTTACAAAATTACACGTCTTTTGACTTGGGTACGGTAAGAATAACCTGAATATATTTGAATGGTTCTTATTTTGCTTTTTTTAGTCATAACCTGTTCAGATGGTCAGTATGGTGTTGATTGTGCAGACTGTGGTCATTGTGCTGATGGTAGTCCTTGTGATAAAACTACAGGAGAATGTAGTGGTGAATGTCAAGATGGATACAGTAAACCACTATGTCAAGGTAAATACTGAATAAAAGTTCAAAAAATGACTGAAAACAGCGGTGAATAAAGTGATTACATGTTCCATCAATTTAAATCTTGTGGGCTAGGAATAGGCGATGTATAATCGAAGGGTAAGGGTATTTTTATAAAGATCAGATTTTTGATAATTATTGCTTCATAACTATACATGTATATGAAACTAGAATGGCAACATTGATGTTTGCAGTTTGTACTGATTACAAGTATGGTTCCAACTGTAACCAAAACTGTGGTCAATGCATCAATGATAAACCATGTGATAAGGTAGATGGCAAATGCAGAGATGGGATATGTAAACATGATGGATACATGGTACCTATATGTAAGGGTAAGAAACATTTTTGAATTATATATATCATTCATTTTATGAAAGAGTTATAAAGCTTATAAGCATCATAACAAATATATAGGGCTTTTTATATAGATTATATTTTGTAATATTGATTCATAAGAATATTTAAAACTAGAATAACAACATTTATTTTTGCAGTTTGTGCTGATCACAAGTATGGTGGTAGCTGTAACCAAGACTGTGGTAGATGCACCAATGGTGAACCTTGTGGTAAAGTGAATGGTGAATGCACACAATGTCAACATGACGGATTGAAAGGACCTTTGTGTAAAGGTAAGAAATATTTTATGACAGAAACATAGTTATTCTGTTACAAGGCGGTTTGTGTAATAATTGCAATTTCTTCAAAATGTAATATTCTATCTCTTTTTTTTGTCAGAATGCACTGATGGTCACTATGGTTCAAATTGTAACAGTTGTGGCAAATGTTCAAATAGTGAATCATGTGATACAAATACTGGAGAATGTCCTAATGGAGGATGTCAACAAGGATACAAAGGTCCTGTGTGTCAAGGTATGTATTCTCATTCATAGAAAGGTGGATCCTCTGAGTGCTATTTTTACTGGACAATAATTGTGTCCATAGAGTGCTAGTAAGGTTGGTCCTTATATCACAGATACTATACTGTTGGAAAAAAACATGTAATGTGAAACATGATCTTAATAGAATTAATTGTTTTATAGTTTTGATATCTTTATTTCGGAAAAATTTGTGGCTGCTGAAAGCAACAAAGCCTGGAAAGAAAGTATTTGCAACTTGCCAATTATCTGTTTTTGCAATTACTTTTGTATCCTTTAGCAGCCAATATGTTTTGAATAATATGAAGTTCGTCAATATCTTGTTTGTTTACTCTAAACATTAGATAAAATGTCCTTTCATAGAAAACAAATGGTAGCTAATGCAGTGCTCAGGACATGCATACGGTTTTTACCCAAGTGGTTCCAAACTATTTACATGTAGGCCTATTGAAAACAGTTGGTAATGAATCCAAATGGTGTGCACTGGAGTCCCAATATCTATATGGGAATTTGAGATAATAAATAATGTACAGGAAAACGCTAAGTACTGTACAGCATATTATTTTCTAAATTGTAGAATGTGTTGATGGTAGATATGGCTCAACTTGTACACAGCAGTGTGGTCATTGTTTGAAAGGTGTACCATGTGATAAAACTACTGGACAATGTCCTAATGGAGAATGTGATACAAAATTTCAAGGACCTATGTGCAAAGGTAGATTCCTGGCTCTTTTGCATTTTACTTTATAGATATTGATATTATAATTTGTATAGATACATTTAATTATCAACTAAACAAAAGTAAACTAAAGGTTCGTAGAAAATGTGTTTACCTCTAAGTGATTTTAACTTCATAACATTTTGATGCCATGTATATAGTTCATACGTGTTTATATAGTCAATCTCAAGTAAGTAGCATTTTGATGTGTATTTATTTTGACTAAAGAAGATAATGATGTCAAATCAATTGTTATGTGTGTAGTTTTTACATAGCCCTGGCCAACCATCAACAAACCATATAAAAGAAAATAAGTAAAACATTGAATTTCACGACATCAAAATGCTATATATTTTTCAGAATGTATCAACTATTGGCATGGCAGTAATTGTGACCAAGGCTGTGGTGATTGCATTAATAGTGAGTCATGTGATAAAGTAAATGGTGAATGCAGAGATGGAAAATGTACACATGATGGATACATAGGGCCATTGTGTAAAGGTTTGTAAATATTATTTTTTTAAATATATTTATCTGCAACAAGAGAATGTGGAATTAACATCCATTTGAACCAATAGAAATCGTCAATAAACATGAAAAAATGATGTTAGAAATTTGATTTGATTTTGATTACTTTCTTTAAGATATATATATTTATTCCGTATTGATTTCTTTCTTTGTATTAAAGTGTGTGTGGGTGGTAGATATGGTTCATCATGTAAAAATGATTGTGGTAAATGTCTGAATGATGTACCATGTGATAAAGAGACTGGACAATGTTCTAATGGAGAATGTCAACAGGGATACAAAGGACCTATGTGTCAAGGTAGTAGTTTTGATCGCAATCAATATAGATACCCTTAGAGGGCTTCATACTGCTTTTACCTATATCATAGATTTAATGGATATAATTCCTGATCAATTGATGAAACAAAGGACTGTAAAAACTGCACCAATGATGGACCTTGTAAAGAAACGGACAATGCAGAAATGAAACATATACTCATGATGGATGGATTTTCTAAATTTAGACATATAATAATAATAATACTTTATTTCGCAACTAAAAGTTGAATGACATACAGTTCAAAAATTCACATACAGTTCAATTTCTTTTTAAAAATGCACTAGTTAAAAGAATAAATAGTCCTTGGGTATTAAAAGTGTATTTCATTTATTTAAAATTAATTTCCCAGTTAAGATGATTATTAAGCTTTGATTTTTTACTAAAACGACCTTTGCTTTACTTTTCATTCTTCAGAATGTGTTGATGACAGATATGGTGAAAATTGTAAATTTGTGTGTGGTTTCTGTTTGAATGATGTACCATGTGATAAAGAGACTGGAGAATGTCCTAATGGAGAATGTCAACAAGGATATAAAGGACCTATGTGTCAAGGTAATAGTTTTGCCTATTTTCATTTATTACTGATACATTTTCAGTGGAAGTTTAAGTTTGCTGCATAAAAAAAGCTGTTTTCAAAAGTGCAAAATGTTACTGATGTTTGATATATATTAGTTGTGCCCATGAGCATTACAATTGAAAATGGGCACAATATAAAAAAAATTCAGTTTTTCATTTTCATTAGTTCCATGTATAGTTGCAAATATAAATTTGATAGTATAGATCATGTCAAACCAAAGATATAAGTACAAGCACTAATCCAAAGTATGTAAAGACTAAGAAAAATAGGGAACAAGTGGTGTAGTGGTTAAGACACTTGATCAAGGATCAGGCATATACCAATGGCATGGGTACGAATCCCACTCAGGGCAAATTCTTTCTGGCTAAAAGTTGAACTCTGTATCAGAAATATCTGACTTTTTTCCCTATCCATCGTAATGGACCTGTGTTGTGGATTCTATCCCGATGGCACATAAAAGAACAATGGCCGAAAACAATGTCGTTATCTGTCTCTCATTCTCAAGACCAAAAAGTCTAAGGGACATGAAGTCAGAAGTACTGGGCTATAAGGCGCAAAATAGTGGCAACCATGGATGCTAAACCACAGTACTACGCATATACACTATAAAGTGAACTCAAAGAAGCAAGCAAATAAATGGTCAAAATTTGGTAAATGTTTGTATCTTTCTGCAGCTAATAAAAAACAATAAACATCAACATTTAGATATCATAACACGATTTTGAAGCTACAAACATGCTCTTTATTTAGATTGTTTTTGTATTTTGATATTTCAAAAATTGAAGGAGTTGATTCAAATTTTGTAAAAAAATGTCGTTTTTTTTACATGTCAACTTTTTTTTCTTTTTTAATATTTTGCATAAAGGAAACTGACCTTTCATTGATGTAGATAGGTACATAATGAAGTGCTGAAACCAAAAATATAGACTTAAACTGGTCATAAATGTGTATATGAAAGTAGCAAATGAGCTCCAAACTTAATTGTTGGTAACAGAGTTGAACCTGTTTCGCCACCTTAAAGCTAATAGGATTGAAGCTATAGTTATGCCCTACATTTAGGTTATCATTTTTTGTATTTTGATATCTTGAAAATTGAAGATGTTGATTCATAATTTTTGAGAATGGTGTGAGAATTTGTTTGCCCTCTTTTAGGGAACAACAATTATAAGAATAAAGTTGCAATTCAGAAAATATATAATCCTAATAGGATTTCTCTAATACTTTATGGCAAGTTACATATTAATGCTATCATAATTACTTTGCTTCCTTTGAATTGTAGAATGCCTTGATTACAAGTATGGATCCAACTGTGACCAAAACTGTGGTGACTGCATCAATAGTGAACCTTGTGATAAAGTAAATGGTGAATGCAGAGATGGGAAATGTAAACATAATGGATACCTAGGGCCATTGTGTAAAGGTGGGTTTATTTCATACATTCTGAAAATTCACTTTAAAACTTTCACTTGAATTTGATGATTTTACGAAGTTAAGAATATATTTGATGCATATAATCTATCAGTCTGCTGTTTTTGATAAGAAGAAAGTAAACTTCCTAAATAATCTAACTATATTTATTTCCTAAGAATGTGTGGATGGCAGATATGATGAAACTTGTAGATCTGAGTGTGGTGAATGTTTGAATGCTCCATGTGATAGAACCACTGGACAATGTCCTAATGGAGAATGTCAACAAGGATACAAAGGACCCAAGTGTCAAGGTAATTTCACCAATCATAATGACAGAATAAAACTTTTGTATATAACTATAACATTTTGACAACTCATTGAGAGCTTTATAATATTTTCTTTTAATTTGGGACATTATGGTGAATTTACATTTAAAATTTCAGAATGTGCGGATCAAAAGTATGGTTCCAATTGTGATAATGACTGTGGTAATTGCATTGACAATGAGTCCTGTGATAAAGGAAATGGTCAATGCAGACAATGTCAACATGATGGATGGGAAGAATCTTTGTGTCAAGGTTTGACGTACTTGTGTATTTTTTGATTGGTCATTCTAATTGATGTTTTTACAGTAGTCTTATTGAACAATATAAATTGCTAGAACATGCATTTCTAACCTTCTTAGTTCAAAATTTTGAAATCCCACATAAAGTAAAGAATTATTTTGAATTGATATTATTCTTATGTCTTAATGACAGAATGTGTTGATGGTAGATCTGGCCCAAGTTGTAATGGTAACTGTGGTTTCTGTTTGAATGGTGAACCATGTAATCAAAGTACAGAAGAATGTCCAAATGGAGAATGTCAGGATGGACATCAAGGACCTATTTGTAAAGGTATATGATAGAATATCATTTTTTCAATCTTGAATTCTAGGGATGTACAATACATAGGCATAGAACAGTTAATCTCTCTGAAATATGCTACCTCTGGTAGAGAAGTTGTATGTATAATTTGATTAAATGAAGATAATCCATCACATACATTGCACACTCCCTTTATGTTTACATAATGAGATACAATGACAAAGTACACAATGTACAACTGTAAAAGTATCATTTCTTCAATAAAGATTTCGTATTTCCATATACTGCATATGATAGTATTTAATTAATTCTGTTTTACTAGTATGTGTGGATGGCAGATATGGTTCATCATGTAGAGAAGAATGTGGAAGTTGTTTAAATGATGTACCATGTGATAAAGAGACTGGACAATGTCCTAATGGAGAATGTCAACAAGGATACAAAGGACCTATGTGTCAAGGTATGTATTTAGGTATTGATTTGAAGATGAGTACATTTCTTTCCTTTAATACCATGACTATTCGAGTACACATTATGTTTACAGTAACAAACCGATCATGAAACCATGCATGTACTTTTATATGCTCTTAGCACCAATAATTCCATATAGGGGGCAGAAAGGGGCTCTGACCTAACAACAGAAAAGGTAGAATCTTCCATCCTTTAGTTTTTTGTTAGATAGTTTGACCCAGCATCCCTTCCTATTGTTATTCTGCTTAGTAGTAATGTGGTATAAACTTGAACGCTGTCAAGAATGGGTACGGCTATACATTATTTAGCTTCAAGAATAAGTGAGAATTTGAACAAAATTGCAGGTTGACAATTTTACTTTGGGCAAATAAGCAACGTAATAAGTCCTTTTGTGACTTTCATATCTTGTTAATTTTCAGTATGTGTGGATGGTAGATATGGTTCTAACTGTACAGAGATCTGTGGTAATTGTTTAAATGATGTACCATGTGATAAAACTACTGGACAATGTCCTAATGGAGAATGTCAGCAAGGATACAAAGGACCTATGTGTGAAAGTAAATAAACTGATGCTAAGTATATAATATGCTTCAATCACTATAGGATTCTCTTTTACAAAACATGGTAAAGTTGTGATATTTTTTTGAAAACACTATTTTTTTTTTGTTATATCATTTACTATCACATAAACATTATTTTTTTTGTTTGCTTTAGTCATTTGTGCTCTCATAAAAATGAAAAAAGTTTCCTTATTATGTGACATTTCTATTCAGTAATATTGACTTCATTGCACTAGTTTTTTGATACAGGCAACTTCTTCAATATATACATGTATGTTCCCTAGTATTGAATCAACGTAAAACATTTATCTATAATTGATTTCTCCACATGTTATTGTAGATTGTGCTGAGGAATTTCATGGTACAGATTGTGATCCTTGTGGTTATTGTCTGACACAACCATGTGACATTACAACAGGAGAATGTCCTGATGAGCAATGTCAACCTGGATATCAAAAAACAAAATGTAAAACTGGTAAGAAGTATTGACATTTTATCTATTTTTGAGATAGAAATTTCTATTTCAAAGATTTATGCAGAATGTAGTAAACTGCATTGGGTTAACTTTTTTACTTTATGTTTTGATTTCATGTGTGTATCTAAAAAGTGATTAATATTCATATAGAATGTTCAGCTGGTTACTACGGTGATTGTACCAAGCCCTGTGGTGACTGTGTGGATGAGATTTGTGACAAAGTGACTGGACATTGTTCAGATCAAGGATGCAAGGCAGGATGGGAAGGGGACACGTGTCTTCAAGGTCAGTGTACGATAGATAACCTAGCAAAGTAAATGGGAATTTTATTATCAATGTTATTGAAATCTTTCTATCTGTGTATGGGTTTTTTTCATTTTGAAAGGATTGTTATGTTAAGCAAATCAAGTAAATGATGTATCAGTAAGATGTCAACCAGTATTTAAGAAATTCTGAAAAAAAAAACATTGAGATGATCAAGAAAATATTTTCTTCTCACTGTTCTTACAACTGCAGCCTGTAGTCCAGAAACATATGGTCCAAACTGTAATAGCCCATGTACTTGTGAATCCTATGAAGAATGTAATCCAGAAAATGGAGTTTGTGCAGATACAAGAACCACTGCTGCACCATTAGGTGTCAATGAACCACAGAAACAGACAGGTAAGATATGACGCAGAGAATTGAAAATACTGAATTGTTTGAATACTTTTATATGTTGCCAATTTCAAACAATGTTTTCCCTTTTTGTTTTCTCCTTTCTTGGTCATAAGGTTCTCCTGGTCCAATGATAGGGGGTGTTGTGGGAGCCCTTTTAGTGATTGCAATAATTATCATTGTCATCTTTGTTGTGTTGAGGTGAGTCTGACCTTTTGTCATTTTGTAATAAATATGGATTTCTGTATCATGTTGATAGAATGAAACATTTTCTCTGAAATTATTGTTAACATGATTGCTAAATATTTTGAGTAAATTATGATGGTACATGTACTATATCTGAATGGATTAAAAATTCTTACATTGAATTATTTGTGAATTTTCAGACTCAGAAAACAAACCCAAAAAGAAGAACAGGATGACTTAGAAAATATTTCACCATCAGGTAAGATTACTCATACAGCAATAAAAATGTTTATTCATTCCCTTCATACATTAATCATATTACATACCATTATCAATGTATAACAATTTATTTTTTTAAAGAATAAAATCAAACGGAACAAAACACAATGATGTTGGTGACATTTTTATATTTTTTTATCTAATGAATAAATATTGTTACACCAATGACCAATAAATTATAAGGTGGCATTCTAAAGTCACTCTCTCAGTGTTAATCTTACTTCAACAAACCTGGATATATATACATTTACATGTACATGTATATGAAAAATATTCTTCCAAATATCACTTTAAAAGTTCACAATTCATTACATTTTCAGGTGATAACATCTACACAAATCGAGGAATGGCAAGTGTGAGAGTGACACACTCTCCCCTTAAATCAAGCAATGACTTCAAGAATTCAGAGGGCCCCGAAACACCAGAAAACATTGAACTAAAAAAGAAACCAACATTACCACAGAAACCTAAAATGAAGCCAGTGCTGCCATCTAGCAGTAAAATAGATGATATTTATGAAAACAAAGACTTGAGTAAAGCTTTAAAAGTGGAAGAGATTGAAAACTATGTCAAGGTCATGAAAGAAAAGAAAGATGGCTTCCTCAATGAGTATAAGGTAGGAAAAATTGTAAAATATTCAAAAATAATACAAGTTTATTAATATAAAGAATTACATTTGTTTAAAAAGGATGTAATATGAAAAAGATGGTAACAACCCTAAATATTGTTCAAGTTTTATTGATATTCACTTATTGGATTTGTCTATTTTTTACTATCTATAATAAAACTTAACATAAAAGTTCCCAGGTCCATGTTGAACCCTTAGTCACATTGAAATGAATTGTAATACTGCAGCTTAGGCACACGAGAGATTTGTTACTGGGTATTTAATTAGAATTCACTTTAAGCATCGAAAGCTTTGATAATATCAATGGCTACATCATTGAATTTTGATATTTCTATTGAGGTTGTTTAGTGGCCTTGTCTTATGAATGTTTACACATCTGCATGTATAGGTACTTATATATACCATTATTTGTATAAATATGTTACTGATTATTGTTATTCGTTTTTTGTATTTTACTTGTCAGACACTTCCATCTGGATTGACAGCACCTTGTAATATAAGCACACGAAAGGATTTGAAACCAAAGAACAGATTCAAAGATATCCTTCCTTGTAAGTTGTCTTTGATATTCACATGTAATTGTACTAAAAAAGACATTTCAAGTCCTATTTATTGTGTTCATGACTATTTATTTTGTTGGCTGCCTAAATAACACATTATTTATCAACATACTTTCTATAGATGACCATAGCAGAGTCCATTTGACCGAAATTCCAGGGGTGGAAGGATCTGATTACATCAATGCTTGCCATATCAATGTAAGTTTGACGCTTTTTCTACAAATAATATCCAAAAAGGATGTTAGATATTTTAGAAATGAGAGAAAGAATTCCTACCCCAAAAATGTTATGCAACAACTGATACAGAAGAATATAATCATGAATTTATAGGGAAGATATTTCTCTTCATTGGTTGAATATGTGATATTACGGAATTGATCACAAATAAGTAGTACTTTCAAATAAGAATTTCTTAACATTTACATTTTAGGGTTATAAATCTCCAAGAAAATTTATTGCAACACAAGGTCCCAGGGAGAGTACAGTCACAGATTTCTGGAGAATGGTTTGGGAACAAAAGGTGTCAAGAATTGTTATGGTTGCAAACATATTTGAAGACACAAGGGTATTTGTTTGAAGCTATTTCCTTCTTTTACTTGTTTATTAAGTACATTGTATAGTATACTCTTACTTATAAGAGTGAAATGTCAAATTTGAAAACCTATACAATTTCATAGTTGGAGTACCATCGAAATGACCATGATTGCAGAGGACTTTTGAATGTACAGTTAAATATGGAAAAAAATAATCATATTCAGTTTCTATTTTCTGCTTACAGAAAAAGTGTGAGAAATATTGGCCTGACTATTTGCAATCTGAAAAATTTGGAAGTTTTGCAATAACCAATAAAAAGGAAGAACAATACAAAGGTTTTATTGTCAGGACAATTAAGATTGGCCTGGTAAGTAATGTCTCTCTCAATAATTATGGCTATTGTATCACTCAATTTGTGCACTCAGAATAACATTGATTTCTCGGACTAGTTTTCTGATAGGGAAAGTTGTCTAAGCACTGTATGGTTTTGTTCAATAAGCCTGGTAAAATATGAGAAAGAAAAAATGACCACATTAAAAACACTGAAATAGATAATTTCGTATTAACTTTAGATCATTTCTTCGAGTTTATAGTATCAAAAAGCAGGAGCCAAAAATGTATATGAAAAAGAATGGCAAAATTTTAAGCAAAATTGCCTAGATATTCCTATCAATAAAGAAAGTAGTATATAGATGGATATATCCATGAAGAGTTGGTTTTTTATCTAATTTTCAGAAAGAGAAAGAGAAAGAGCAAAATGACAATGGTCCAATCTATGGTAACTCAAATGAAGGAGAAAGGACAGTGATACAATTCCATTTCACGGACTGGCCTGATAAAGGGGTACCACTGTATTGCACTGCTTTAGTAAGCTTTCATAGAAAGATCACCTCAATGTCACAAAAGGTCACAACCCCTATTATCGTCCATTGCAGGTAATGTTTATGACTTTTGTTATATTCAAATTTTAAAAAAGTGTAATTTCAAGCAGTGAAGAACAGCACTCTTTCCAAAATTTCAGCTGTTATTCATCTTCATAAAAATTGACTTGCCTCAGATGCCAAAATGAAAACTGTGGAATTAGTCTAGGCATGGTCTTTGTTGTTGAAATGATAGAGAATAAAAAACATTAGCCATGCTTCTAAGTCTGGTAGATATTTGTATTGGTGTAAAATAATAAACAAATGCAATTTCTGCTGGATTCACCCTGCTGTGCTAAACTTGGTCATTCATTCTTCTGTATTTCAGTGCTGGTATTGGCCGTACAGGGACCTACATTGCCTTGGACTATCTAACTGACCAATGTCATGCAGAGGGTGTCATTGATGTATTCCAATGTGTCAACGGACTAAGGAAAGACAGGATTAACATGGTGCAGACTGTAGTACGTCAGTGGTTATCATCTAAAACCTTTACTGATTTAATATTCATTCATTTCATGTTATGTCTGTAATCTTTGTCAATCTTGTTTGAAGTGACAGTCTACTATGGTATTGTAATGCCAGATATTGGTATGTTATACATAATTATAACCAACTTATAAATAACCCTTTAATACATGTGAATGATTGAAAAGTCAAATTAACGCTCATGTCTTCTGTGTAATGGAGCCCGTGACTTTTGAGAAACTTCTGGAACTACAAAACTTTTCCTGAGCAAAAGGAAGGACATTCTCTAAAAAAAAACTATACATTTTCTTATTTCAGGAGCAGTATATCTTTCTTTATGAAACATTGTTTGAGTCCTTGACCACTGGTGTGACCTTGATTCCATGCTTTAAATTCACAGAAATTCATCAACAATTGAAACAAGTAGAACCAGGGAAAAGTAGAACAGGACTAGAGGCACAGTATAAGGTATGGGGAAATGTAAAATTGTTGTTTTGAACTATTATTTATTTATAGAGGATAGCCCATTCAGCTTAAGCTGGTCTTCCACGGGGTCCTCTTTTGAGAATGAGAGACAGATAACGACATTGTTTTCGGCCATTGTCACCTGTGTTCTTTTATGTGCCA
>JAVSBT010025343.1:0-18568 GCA_033118115.1 Pharyngocirrus eroticus
AAATTTTTAACCAGTCCAAAGTTTTAAAACTAATTGACTATGAATAATCTGGTTAGATGAATCTACACAAGAATAACAGCGATCTTTATCTATTCTGGGTGTGATTGATGGATCCCCCCAGGCACTCAGTGACGTAATGAAAGTGTCCGCTAGATTGGATGTAAATTGGGTGTTTTCGTTACGCGCAAGGTCGCCGGGCACGCTCCTAAGTCAATTGCATCACTACGTTTTCAATGTGTCTTCACGTATGTAAACTTTTTTTCTTTCAAAATCCAACGACATAAAATGACAGCTCACATAAGTTGCAAGCCTCAATTCTGTGATTTAATTTCTCCCATTTGTGAAAAGCAATCAGCAATGAGTTTGTGCTGCGATCTCCGAAAGAAAGGATCCATGTCCGAGAAATGCTGTTCGCGGATCCGTGACTTTATGGAATCTTTGGTGTACAAAGAAAAATGTGGTTGGAATGTCATAGGATGTCCGAGGAAGCGAGATGTTTTGAGGAAAGAAATTTACACTTACATTCGATTAAACAATAATTACCAGAAAGTTGTGATTGACATTGTCAAGTATTTATTCAAGGTGAGAGCAATCGATCGCAATTATAATCAAGTTATAGTATTATAAAGTGGCCAGTACTCCATCCAAGCTGTCTCTGTCACTAAATCTGCCAATATTTTCCCCGTTACCTGGCTTTGAACTTTCGAACCTGTAAGAAACCTTTAGTACTGTCTTTTAACCATTAAATAGTGTTCTCTCTATTTGTATGTATTTTTCATCTCAAGCAAGCGGTAAGGTCTCATTGTTTATGTGAGTTTCAGAACAATGATGTACCAATCCTCTCAAATATAGACCTTATATCAAAACCCTTTCCTGTAAACAAAAATACACTTTTGAATAATGAATTTTTCAAACTTTTCAGCTTTACGAGTCTTCAAATACACTTTCCAAAGAAGGCAAGTTGCACCTAGAGCCACAAAATCGGAAGCAAGTTATAGCTCTTGCAACACACTTGTGTGAAAAATTTCGTATAAAGGAAGATGAACTGGTGAAAGAGGTCATGAAAAGATTGACTGAGTCTCAAAATGGTAATTTCTTGGAGTGGTTCGAGTTTTTGAGCCCATTTTTGGACTGGAGATCATATGAAGACAACCCTTTGTATCCATATGATAGACTTGCCAAAGCTGGTCTTTTGGCAGGGTGGACAACACATAAGCATTTGACTGCTTTGAACTATTTTCTCTCATTTAGCAAGACTGTCCTAATCTGCGTCACAGAAAGTTCTCATATCATTGCCAGCAGCCAAGAGGATGGAGCTACGGTCGCCGACTGTAAGACGGAAACCACATTCAAAGTCCCTCTGGTGGAATGTCCCTTAAACTTACAAGCTTTTGGCAAAATGACACCACTTGCTTTAGCATGTTTAACGGCCAACGAACAGGCAGTTCTTATATTGCTGCGACATGGTGCTCAACCTAAAAGGGCATATGGGACAAACGGCTGTAAATGCCTTCAGCATTCCTGGTGCTATCCTATAAACATAGTTTTGAATCAGCTTAACCTAAACTTTGATGACCTTGACCCAAATAATTTGCTTGAGGACATCATCACTTGCACCGCCAACAATCAAGTCACATGTTATATACTTCGTCATGCTCAGTGTCTACTTAGAGCCCTCGTATACATGATGAGGGCCACCGATCATATCCAATTAGCCTTTACAAGTGGCGATGACCTGATGAACAATGACAAAAGACTCATCAGTATGCAGACACCAGAAATATATTGTATCCATGAAAGATACGTAAACTGTTTGAAAAATTATAGCCTTGAAGGTCCAAGATGTCTGCAACATTTGTGTCGTATTACTATTCGAGATAGTATGCATAAACTAAACTGTTTGCCTGGTGGAATATTCAAACTCCCCTTGCCTTCTATGTTACAGACATATCTTAACCTAGGAGATGACTAGGACAATTGGTGTCTGTTTTAAACCTGATTAATTTTACATGGTACTGTGTTGAAGCATAATCATAAAGGGGTCAATATATTTTGTAATGGTGCCGCTGTACCCTCATTTCAGAAGAAAATAAAATTGAAATTTATGTCATACATCATTTCTTTCATTGTAGTTTGAATAAGTACTATAGTATACATTATTTATATTTGAAGTCTAAAGTTCTACAACAATCTTCCCCAAATTCTCTATATAAATGGCTTTACAAGGTCTCTTGCACTTTCCATAAGACACAAACACTAGTCATATTTTCTGTTTTGGGATTATATTAGGGTCAGTGATATCATTAATCATATTCACTGCCCGCTTGCCTGTTCCAATAAGGTTTCTTTTCAGCAATTTACGCTATACAACAAAAGCATCCTATGATAAATAGCAAACGTTTCTTGCTATACTACGTCAGACGTTAAGACTTGCCAAAAAAACGTTCCGATGGATGTAGGGCAAATCTGAACTGCAAGGTGGATTCGCTGTATAAAGAATGCGAGGTGATATTTCAATGAGGCCTTTCTATCGCATATATTCCAAATCTTTTTGAAAATTGGATATTTGATTTGACACGACATTTTTTGGAGAAAAGAAAAACAATTTCTGTAGACTAGAAGAACTTTTATTAAATTAATTATTAGATCAATAAAAAGTGCCCTTTACATTAAACGATACTTAACAAATAATATTTCATTAATGCCTTCGGGTTGTATGAGTTTTTTTCGGTCTTCCTTGTGTTTCTTTGAAGCCAATGACTAAAGACGAAACAATGTTATACATTCTTTATTATTACAAGGCAAAAAAATAACTACATGTTTAATACTTGTATATCCATTGTTCACTTTAAAATTAAAACACAAATTGTCCAATAAAAAGAAATTATAATTAAAGCATAATGCCAGTTCTTTTCATGTTTAGCTGCAAATCATTTTTTTCAAAGCAAATAGAAGTCAAAATATGATACTTTTGTTTTATTGTTGTATCATTATCACAGGTAAACATCCATTTAGGGTTAATTTCCCCTTTTATCAGCAATGTGTAAATGACTAATCAATTCATATTATGCATGATTATGTCATTATTGTATGTATTGTATAGGTAAAAACTCTAGGCATCAACTGGAGATAATTGCACCTTTTTATCAGCAATATGTAAATGGTTCATCAAGGCATTTTGTATAATATGATTCTTACTTTGAACTTTTACACAGACATTAGATTGTAATTGTGCTGCTGGCTTAACTTTTGTAATTTTCCTTTTCCCTTTAAAGTGATAGTGACAATGTTCCATTATGAAAATGCCCAGACATACAACAGATGAGAATGTAAAGAGATAAAATGGTCCTTGCATGTCGGTAGTAGTAACAGGATCTGCTAGATGTTTATTTTCATCACATTTAAAATGAGTTGGCCAATAGCGATTTGTCCACATGGATATTAAACCAATCTCATGAAAATGAAGGATCCTATAAAAATAGATGTGGAGGAAATGATAGAATTAGTTTTTAATTATTTCTTTTTGCTTCGATGCATGCGGGCTTGGGACAATATGGGAAAGGGGTAGGGGATGTTGCAGTTTTTCCAATGTTGGTATATGTGTATTTTTATACACATATATACCAACTAGATAAAATTATAAGGGTGTGTGTGTGTGATTTTTTGTCGCTAGGATACGCAATTTATTCGTGTACTAATTTTTCTTCTCAAAATATTTACTAGCAGTATCACACGTCTGGCGCCATCTGCAATTCATATATCCCTTGTACACTAAACTTTCTACGTATATTTTATTGATACAATTGTTTAACGTTATACCCGGACAACGTTTGTTGGAATATTATATTGAATGTCCAATCATGAAACGTTTTGAAAACTAGTTCGCCAATCAAGACAAAGGCATTTGTCTCAGCCAATCAGCGAACACATTTATCATGTATTGTAACGCAACGTCATAGCAAGGACTTCAAAAACTTAATGAAAAAAAGTCTCGATTCGAGTGAATCACTCACGCGCCTATTTTTTCAGACTCATTGTGATTTATTACCGATCGGGCATAAACAATGCGGTCACCTTTGAACTAGCACGGATTGTAGATTGTTTTGTAGATATTGGTAATTTTCACATAGATGTACCAAATAGGAGAAATTAAAGTCGGTAGTCATTTATGAAAAAAAATTTGCTTATATGATTTATTAATTAAAAAAATGCTCGTGTGAATTTTTACAGGTGACTGGTTTTAATGTGTCCGCTAATGTATGTTTAGCGATGAGTCTGAAAATTGGCGTGTGAATGAAACACGCGGATCTAAATCGTCTAAAAAAAAAAACTCAGTGAAATTGCATCAGTATATTACCTATTTGATTCTCCCTGTATATGGTTTGTATTTCTGGGAACGTTGGATTGTAACCCCCCCCCCCCCCTTCCTCCTCTCCCGACAGAAGGTAAACTAATTATTGTTTGCTGCTCATCATAAATTATTCACTTTGTTTGTACATGCATTGATGAACATAATAGGAAGAATCATTTGCATTTATGGATGTTGAAATAGCAACATAGTTCATACAAAGCTGAGTAATATATCATTGGTCAATGCTCGATGCAACGATTATTACTTTTTAAACGATTTTTTTTTGTTCTTATAAAAGTTGTATGACCTATGCTTGGATAATTGAATCCTTACTGGAATTATAACAGGATGACCACATTTTCGTTAAATTATAAAGCCATGTACATGTAATACCATTTATAGAACAGTCTCTCTTTCAAGCATGGAAGCTATTTAAAAATAGATATCATGCATATCTGATAGAGAGGAAAGAATCCAAAGCACACATCTTAAGTGTGTTGCGTTAAATTCCATAAACCATAGACAAATTCAAAATCACAGTGTGACAATATAATATTCATAATTATACTTACGCTTCAGAAAACATTTCAGTGTAGGTACTATTCTTTTGCAAGCCCAGAGCAAACTGAACAGGCCACATGTTTTCTTCTACAATAGACATATTTCCACAATGTGTTTTGTAAGCCATGGTAAAAGTCGTCTTATCACATATAAATGCATAATCCTCATTAATTACTTTGTTTATATGAGTCTCAACATCTTTTCCTAGAATGTCTGAATCTTCCAAGTTAAAGTCTTGCATTTTTCCCCACATTTTTTTATGAAGCTTTTCAGTTGAGTTCTAAAAACCAAACAAGATATTACATAAATGATCAGATGTGTTTATGACATATATGTAGGTTTTATTTGTATTGGAGTGTGATTAAAATTCTTTGTTTAGATGACAGCATAGCATGTTTGTGAAGAAAATGCTTGACAATTGAAAGATTCTAAAGAAGAGTCATACACTTTGAAAAGCCCTTGGTTTCCTAAGTGATTCTTGCCGGGTGTCACTCCAGCCTAATTAGTCCCACATAAATTATTAATACCTGATTCAAATATTTGCAAAAAGTTTACAATATTTGCCTTGGAAATATTGGTCAATGAATAAGGCTAATATTCATATTCATTCAGTTAAAGCAAAAATAATCATCAGTTGAAAGGACACAGTGACAGGTACGGAGAAGAAATAGTTATGTTTGGTGTTGCTAGTGATATTCACAGATCAAATGGAGCTAGTGGTACAAAAATAGTACTATTTTTGCTGCTGTTTTGCACTTATATATACCACTAAATATGACTAACAGTAACATCATAAAAGATCAATATTTTTTTCTAAGAGTGTGTAAGGCAAGATTTTGTATAAAGATATTATGTGACCATTATTCGGGGTTTTGAGCCTCGGCAACATAGTACTCATTCCTCGAAAATCAAATTATTAATTGATAAACTTCTAAATGCCCTTTGCTGCCAAGCCTAACTTTAATAGAGACCATAGCACAATGAACATTTTCTTTCTGTTTTGGCAGTTCTTTCTGCTGTGTAAATATTCAGATTCAATGTCCTAAAAAATCGTTCTTATATTGTTGTAGCTATTTTAGTTTTGGCAGGGTGTTTCACTGGACTAGAGCAATTTAAAAAAATATTTTTTTACCATAAAGAGCTCTTCAAGCACACTTCCACCCAGGAATCCATATCTGTAATTAGAATTCAACATGCCTTCAACAGATTTGAAAGGTAAAAATTCTAGGCTGACTGTCAGGAAAGCGATCAAGTTCCCTGTATATACTGCTACTATAACAACAGTAAATATCCACCAAAATCCAGTTACAAATCTAGCTGACCAAGAATCAGCTCTGTAAACACATCCTGAAATAAAATATGGAAAAGATAGACACATGCAGACATGAATATCAATAGTTTCAAGAATTGAAAAGCATATATCAATTATTTTGTTGGGACAACTTTGTGTGTCTATTTCTTTGTTTGAGTAGATTATGCTTCTTCAGTGCAAAGCCAAAAAGGCCTCTTGAAAATAAAAAACATTTTCAACATTTTTATTTTTATAAATAAAAAACTTCCTAGCATCAAAATTTAAAAAAAATATTGTGTGTCCATTTATCTAATGGAGGTTGAATAGTTCTACTTAAAAGGAAAAAAGCAAAAATTACTTGTTTGGATTTTTAAAAAAACATCAGATATTTTCATTCAATATGTCCATGTATTAGAAAATGCATCAAGCAGAATTGGCCGTTCACTTGATGTCTTTTCCTAATTTTTACTGAGGCAATATTTGCTTCACAACAATCTATTAGGTGACTATATACATCAGAAACCATGGTTTAGTGACATATTCTTGGTATTTGTATAATAGAATATGTACCAATGACTACACAAACCTTTGTTCAATAAATACATTTCAGGTGTCACAAACATGAGAGCCCATTAATGGCTTGTTATGTTGTACACTGTTTGATAGCAATGATAGTGAGTTCTAGGGGTAAAATCACGAAAATGGCGTCATCACTGAATTTAGTAGTGTGATACATCACTAAAATTGTTGTTGTTCTTTTTCACAAATTATGAACAATTACAATACAATAAAATGGTATATTATTGGTACCTCTTAGTTTCTTGTCCAGGTCATTCTAACACTAAATATTACCTACAACAATAAACATCCCTATTTGTTTTAACCGTGAATGTTGTAGCGGGATAATTAATATAAGTACTTAGAAAGTCAAAAAAATGTTACTTCATGTTTCTTTAATGATATTGTCATCTTTAATAGGTTTATCAACAATTCTAACTGTTCATTACAGCCATAACACATGCAGGAATTAATAAACTTGAAGATGTCAGACAAAGCTGTGGTTAGACACTTTTAGAATTGATTCCAATTATATTTTTGTCACAACTTAATAATAATAATTTCGCATATTCGCGTCAGAACAGTCATACATAGTATATAACTGTGCTTTCGCATATGCACTTTCAAGGACAATATTGACCATGAAAGCTTACATTAGAGCAGTGCGTTAACACTGCTATGGGCTTATGAGAACCCAAACCATTTTTCGTAGAAAGCCAGTGAAAAATAATTCACTTGAAACTGCTTGGATTCGAACCGGGGACCTTCCGCATGGAATGCCAGCATGACAATTCAAGCTGACACTATACCCAGTCAGCCATTAGAGCTCTCACAACATGGATGTAAAGAAAGTTTTTTGAATCAATTCCAATAGTGTGTCATAGTTTCAAAACACAAATATTTTTTTAAAATTTGTTTTATTATTTCCTTATGCATTAAACTCAGCGCTACGTGGATTGTGGCAGAGATAATTTACCTTGTTGTAATATTGCCCCAAACGTAAACCAAACTGCATTCTGTAATTTGCCAAGCCCCTTTGTTTTGTCTTCCTCAGTAGAACATGGACTCAGGCAAACAATTACAAAAATAACAAAGCCAATAAATAAGGTAGAAAAGGCAAGGCTGCACCAAACCGGCCATTTAAATGGTTCCATGTAGAGTCTGTATTTTTTCGACACTGGATCAATGCTTTGAAACATAATTCCATAGTGATCCATTAAGAAGGGGTAGGTGAAGTCGATAACTTTTTCCCTTTTGGCAGTGACAACAAATGGGGCAACCATCAAGTCAACTTCCTGTCAATTAAAGAAATAAAAGATTTCTATTTATTTATGGGTTCATTAGTGATGATAAACAATCTTTATTTATATGGATAGAGATTATTTTCCTTGTCGTAAGTGCTAAATTGAATGCTAGATTCAAAAAAAATTTTTTTTTTTAAATTCCATCAGTCACTGCAAATACTGTGACCAACAGAAACTGGTTAAAAAATATTCAGAAAATAAGCGCAGTTCTACACAATAGAGAAACCATTTGCATAGAATCTTTACCGATGTTGAATACGGCTTTACGCAGGAAAATGTACATTTTCTATTGTACGTTTTGTCAAAAAAACATTAAGTTTGAAAAATGATACAGAATTTATTCAACTATGGGGCATTGGGGTGTGTGTTGGAATGTGTCCCATTTTAAGCAATGAATATGCTCTAAAACTATGCTGGTTTTTTTTCGGACTTTGATATATTGAAAACTGGAGTTGATACCAATGTTACCAAAAGGAGGTGGGTTTATTAAGTGTTGATTTTTTTGGCCTTTTTTCAAAATATTAAACCAAGTGAAGTAGATTTTGAGTTGTACCAAATTGTAACTAAGGATGTATACTTTTATATCAATCATTTGGTTGAAAATGATACTTTTTGGACCTCTTCTAACACATATCAATAAAAACCTGAGATGCCATGCACCCACACAACAACATTAAAACTGACACGGTTAATCAATGGAATTGTACATAATAACATTTTTCTTGTAATTACAAAGAGATCTAAAACCAAACAGGGCTCTAATAAATCAATTCTTAGAATATAAGGTCATACCTTGTCAATTATTAATCCCATTATGCCATTCCAAGTATTGTTGGTCTTCCTGCTCATATTAGATTCATGAATCTTGTAACTGAAATCAATAATACTTTTAATAGCTTTATGTGTGCTAATACAATTATAATATAATATGGTTAAAATTATATTCTTCTGATCAATGTAAGTTGTGGCACAGGGTCCAAACATGTTTTAACATTGTGACTTATTTTTTTAAAAATATTTTTACCTGTAAAATGAATAAATTATTCAAAATAATACAAACATGTTTTCATTTTATTTTTTTACAACACTTTTGAAGTATTTTGAATTGTACATATGAACTGTATATACGAAAAAAAAATACCTGAAATTCAAGTGTTCTGCAAGCCCATCAAGTAAGTCAATGCAAAAACCACTGAAACTTCCATTTTCATCTTTGAAAACAAATGGCTTTCTCTATCAAAAGGAAAATATTTCAAATTTTCAAATTGGAAAGAATGCCACACTCAAGAAAGAGAGAAACAACCGATTTATTCAGTGTTTAAATAAATACAATATGATTTTTTAACATATCTTAGATTTTCCCTGATTCAGTTTTTACAAGAAGTGTGTATTCATGAGGCAACTCTATAAGGGAGAGACCTGTCTTGCCTCGGCTTAGGACCCTGTTTGCGATTTAATAGTGTGTTTATGTTGTTACACTCTTGAAATAAAATAGTGATGTTTTGTGTTGAAAGTGATAGTTAGTGGTCAAATGGAGTTAACACTAGATTGGTGGTACCAAATGATCACTATTCTGTGTTGCTGTTGTCTTCTAATATGGAATGCCAAATCTTTGTAAGTGAATGACAAATCTTTGAAATTGCAAACGCTTTTACCTGTTTGCTTTTTAAGGGTTTTAAAAATGCTGACACATTACTAAATTGGATGGCTCAGAGGTCAAATATTGTATGATCCCTTTAATAACCAGGAATATATAGGAACTTACACCCTTTTACCTCTGGGCCATCTAATTGCTATAAGTGTAAACAGTCCTTTATAGAAAATTGGCTCTATCCTTTACTAAGCATTGCTTTGGGAAAAAGTGTATTGCTTTGTTTGGCACCAAATACAAACATTTTCTCAAGGTCACTTACACACCCTATTGCTATACAAAGTAAATCAGGACCATTTTGCAGGAAAACTTACAGGTTCTGTCCCTACAATTAGGGTTTTCCGATTGAATCTGCCTTTGGAATAAGGGAAAACAGTTTTGATTGATCCATTGTATAGCAATCCTGACGCTTCAGTCCAGTGGGCTGTTTGGTCAAATGCAATGTTGCCTAACAAATGATTGTATGCTGTGTACATTTCATGCCTTGAACATTCTAAACAATCATGAGGTACCTGGATGAATAAACATAATTGTTAAATGTGAATGTGTATCTATTAGGGGAAAAAATCCTTTAAATTTGTTTCTTTTTACATTAAACTATGTTTATACTAGAAAGCCTTTTGTGCCAGCATTCCACTTTAGATTTTTTTAGATGAATTGACATTGAGCACACTTTTTTATTTTTTTTACATTACAATTTACAATGTATTTTTATAAAAAAAATCATATATAGGTCATTGCTCTATTATGCTATCCTCATGTACTAGTTTATATCATATTCAGTGTATCATCTTAAATCCATTAGTACAAGCCAAAACACTTTGCTGAGAGTATGCTTTCTAGAATAAACATCTCAGTCCCAGTTTCTGGCTATCTGAAGTTACCAACCACAACCAAGACTTGGTATTTCAATCCTTGTTCATCTTTAAGATTATCATGTCATTACACATGATGATAATCATACCAGGGTGCAACTTACCACTGGTCCACTGATCTGAGACCAGTATTTCTGGTCCGGGTCAGCTGAGATCTGGACAAAATAATTGGGCTTATTTTCAAGTTAAAGTGGTCCAGCTAAGATTTGATCAGCCACTCCACCTGTCCGTATTAAAACTAAGTATATATACAGAAATGAAGCTATACTCACCATTATGAGATCTGAGGATCTGTCTTGTTGTATTTGCAACTGTTGAATTTCTATTTGAAGGAGTGATAAATGAACTTTTATGAATTGTTTCATGTCAAATGTATCCATCAGAGAACTTGCAATAATAGCAAAATTTTGTATTTCAGATACAGCTTTTCCAAGAATTTCAAAATCTGAAGTATCTCCTATTGCTAGCCAGTGAGAATGGAAAGTAATTAAGCCTTGTTTTGATAAATCTCTCTCCATCTGCAAAGCCTGAAATAAGAAAAAAAGGAAATATAATTTCTAGTCTAAACAATGGTGAATTATGATACATGTAATAAATGAATGGCAATTTTTCTTTATAAACAAAAATCATACTATATTATATTGGGGGGTGGGGGTGGGGTGCTATTTTGAAATGATTTTGTCTACATGTTTACAATTCTGAGAAATGTAATTTTATGTCGTCCAGTTGGCTAATTGGATGGTAAAAATGATTGCGTCTCCAATTTAAGGAGACTAATTGAAGAATTCGATGTAATTAAACAGCAAACATAAATGTGTAGGTGGGATCATATAACCTAAGTATGCTTCTCCTGTGTCATTTGAGTTGTATATACAAGAAGTCAATAAAAGCCTGTTCACACTATTTACTTTATAACTATAAATGAAATTTGATAACTAATCGTAACATACTTAAATAATCAATGGTTTTAAAACATTTGCAATTTTAAAGATATGTCATTCTCAATTTCCAGTTATCATTCAATGATAAATTATAATGTCAAGGCAAGCTTCTTTGGCGATAGTGTAAACGCTTTCACTTTATAGACAAACAAATCATCCAAAAGATTATGGACTGGATTTTTTAAAAGAAGTTACAATATCTCACTAGCAAATCTATAGTGTAAACAGGCCTGTAAGGAACCCTACAATTAGTTGTATGCTGCATTGCATAATTCATTGATGAAATTTTAAAACTGTTACCTGCGTGACAATATCAATAAGCGATATCTTCTCTGATATAACTAAATATCTATTGATTTGTGGGGATAGTTCATGCATCCTCTTCATCAAGGCCAAAAGATCCTCACCATTAAGGTTATGGATATTTATAACTTTTACTTTGTATTCAGTCAAAGTTAAGGAAATGGACTCGACATATGTTTCTGTGAAAAAAAGGATAGTAGAGTAGAGACAACTAAGGAATTGACTTGAGCTCATTTACAAAACGTATAATGAATTATTGTCAATTCTATTTTTACTACTGATATTCAAGTCGTCTTGATTAAGGTGTAGTGTGCCTAGATTGATATGCAGTGTTCCTGATAACAAAAACATCTATAAATTCTATCTTTTGCTTACAGAAGCTATGAAAAAAGAACAGGTTATCTACGGAATTGCATCCAAAATAGATTCATTATTTTTTAGACATTTGTGTGGGATGCACTGTGCTCTGTTTACTTCAAAATGAAAAAAAACCAGAAAACACTATGGGAAATAATAGATAGATGAAATTTGAAAATCATCATCATAATTATCATCATTATTATTATTACCATGTGACTTATCATGGTAGATGATAAACTCTTGCCAATGTTCTTGATGCAAAAGCTCATGTAGCATCACAATAAAACTGTCAACTGTAGGTCCTGCATGTTGTGAGTGCTCCACCAGGGTGTGCAAATGACATGAAAAGGGTGAGAGTACCAGTAAAGGTGAAGCTCTTCTCTGTGCAACCCCTTTGATTTGGTTAAGCAAATGGCAAGTAGATGGAATCAAGATGGTGGCATTGTGATATGCCATGGCATCAAATACTTGAAAAAAAAAGACAAGGTGTCAGAGGTTGAAAATATACACATTATAAGCAACCAACTCTGCTGAATGGTGTTTTTTTCCCGAAATATATAAAAAGGTCAATGAAAGAATGTATGAATGAATAATTGTTTATATGAATGCATGAATGAATGAATGAATGAATGAATTGATAAACTCATTTATCCTTAATCATGCAATTAAAGGATAAATGGGTGGATAAATACATGAATGAATGAATGAATGAATGCATGCATGAATGAATGAATAAATGAATGAGTGAATAAATGAGTGAATGAATGAATGAATGAATGAATGAATTAATTAATGAATGAATGAATGAATGAATGAATGAATGAATGATAGTATTTCAGTCTTTAAAATCTATAATTATTGAACCTATAAATATACACAATATTCAATAAGGCTTTAATGTCAACTCTGATTGTTCCTATTGTAAACACTCCTTATAATTTGACAAAAAAACACAGTAAAGGATTTTACAAGAATTTATACACATTAAGTTTTAATTTTCTTTTTTTACCTTTCATTTGTGTTTCATACAAGTTGACATCACTTATTACTGAATTAACATTCAAGGAAAAATTGAAACCATCTTCTAATGCCTTTGCTTTCCATTGTGTGAATATTGCTTCAACTTCTCTGCTATTATCATTCGGACTCTTTTCCCAAAATATGGCTGTAAATATCAAAAACGTTTTAGGTCATATACTTACAGGAAAAACTTTTGAAAATCTTAAAATATTTGAAAATAACAAACTTTCATTCCTGATTCTTTTCAGTCTGTAGGCAATTGAAATGTGTGTTTTCTGTGTTTCTTTCAAACCTATTGTTTTGTTTATAAACTCATTTATCCTTAATCGATTCACCACTGAGTTTTTTATGTAATAATACAATATAATAATCCCAAAAATGGATATTTTCATCTTGAATTGATTTCCACTATATAAGAATTTACAAAATATCGTGGAAATAAACTCAAGATGAAAATATTTATTTTCGGAAATAGTATATTGTATCATTTATCCTTCTACAGTGAGAAAATTAGCACATATTTAGCGGTTATATACACAATGAAAGCACTATAAAGATGAACAGGAAACCCATGTTTCCATTGTTTAAAAACTGAAAATAAAATCAGTAATGAAATATCCCTATGAATATCTCATCTTAGTTCTAACATTTGCAAATTGAACAATATAAGTTGAACGGAAGGCTCCGATAAAAAGTAAAACTTAACTAGCAGGATATTATGTCGGACATTAATGATGTTACCATAAAAAAGTAGGATACATAACAGACATAATCAAGGGCCTTACAGAAGGTAAAAATATCTTAGGATGTAAAATTTCCTCTCAAAATCAACGTTTTATTTTATTCCCCATGATATGAATTGTATTATTCTGCTTAATTCATCACATGGGCTCATTTGATACTTGATACAAAATTAATATGAAATTTCAACTTCCATATTTTCTCACCTTCATACATTCATATAAAAAGACATTACAAGTAGAGTAAATCTGAAAATCAATAATCATGCTGCCACTATGGGAATATCAAAATTATTTTTCTTGCAATGTTTAGATTGTGTAAATAACAGTCAAACATAACTAATACACCAAAAAAGACAGCCTTTCAACTAACTAAAAACATTCAATTAAGCCCAATTTTTATAATGTTCATAAAATAATGCTACACATTTTTTCTTTTTTTTATCTTTACCAGGACAGTCTGTTCAGTTGTTAAAGACGGGTTATGACATTGTCTTTAGCCATTGCTACATGATTCAAACCCATGCCAGTGGTGCATGCCAGATAAGGAAACAAGCCAGATATTTTTATATCAAAACTATTTTTGCCTCAAACTTGATTAAAATCCATGACTTTGGTATTTGCATATAGCTAACCAAGTACCCTAATAACTACACCACATGCCCCCCCTCCTCCCATGTGAAAAAAACCCTCCCTGATGAGGCGACAACAACTTTTCTGTTGCAACCACTGCAAGCTTATCTCTCCCCGCCCCATTTTTTTTTTAATTGACCCGAATGAATAGGTTTGACTTTATATTTGATCATGTATCAAATGGCTGTGCTGTACAGGGAAATTGTCTTGTTCTTAATTGCAAGACTGTAATATGAGAAGACATACTAGAATTATAGACATGATGGCATGACATTTTTGAACTGAAAATCTCTTGTAAGAAAGTAAAGAAAAAGAACTGTTATCTAAAATTTGGCGTAAGTCATTGTAATCAAACTAAAATCAGTGATCGAATTTCAAGCCACGCTAAATTCTGATTCTGATTAATTTACTTCATTATTTACCATATATCATATAATATTCTTTTATTTTGTTTAAAACCTTTTTCCCCTTGTGATTATTCCATTTGGCAAAGAAACCATTCATAGTGTTTCAATTATCTGGGTCAGGATTACTTTTACCACAACTATCATATCATATCATATCTTTCGTTTTAAGAAAAACATGTTTGTCTTAAAGCCTATCAATGTCCTTTTATCATCCTTTGATATCTATAAAGACTCTGAACTATTTGATTTTAGTCTTTGATATACATTGTACAACTAACATGAAAAGGGTATAAAATGAAAATGTCATGATTTCTATTCCCACAGCCTCTACAAGAACACAGGCAGCAGTAGCTTAAACCATATAATTATCTGATTTTCATTTTCTCCATGAATAAAAAGTTACAGACAGAGAACAATTCTATCGATAGAAAATAAGCTATTTATGATAAACGAATATGGATGATAATAATGATGATAAGCTAAAACTAATACATGAATATTAATAATAATAACTTTAATAGCGATGATAACTGACTAACAAAAATACTAATATTTAGAATTAGAATCATAATAATCATAATGAAATGTTGTGCTCCTTCTACCCAAACTGTCTCAATTTAACATGATGTATTTTACCTTTCCTTGAAACAAAGTTTAAACAAATACTTACCAAGTGAATAATTTAATCCTTGCAGACTTGATACAAAACAAACTGTCCACAATAACACACATACTAGACATTGATATGTCATTTTCACTACTTCTTAGAAAACAAATTGGCATTTATTCACCGTACAGCCAGGATAATTATGTTGATGTATCAAATATTTGTGATATTTTCATGCAAGACTATCCAGATATTATGATTATGAATACAGGTGACATGCAATTTCAACTGTAAAGGTTGTCATTTCCTCACAATTTATGATGCTCTCAGATTTTTAAAACTCTGCCATTATGTGAGGCTTGTGCTGCAAATGTGTTCCATTAAGAGGCCAAATGGAAAACAATTCAGTTCATCTTGCCCACATGAGTCATATTAGGCTAACAATCACAAACAATGGTCATATAATTTCAATAGAATTCACAATTTATGGCCAATAATTAAAGAATATTCCTATTCCATAAGTATGATGATTATAATCCATCTTTATCCTTGATATTCCCCATAGTCATGGTTTACAATTTCAAACAACTTTTATGAATAAGAAGCTAATATAATATACTCAATTATATTGTAGTCCTAAATTCAAGGTGTATTCTTCCTCCCTTAGTTTATGCCATCTATTACCTTTCTGGAGGTACAATGCATACTGTGACATTTCTTTAATATTGCCATGCTTTCACAATACAATGACTAATTGTAGCTGTGAGTGACATTGATTCCAGAACCTAGCTCATACAAATTGTTGAACATTACAAATTGAAATCTACACTGAACAGGGAGATTCAAAGTTGCACATATTCAGGACAAATTAAAAGAAAAGACTCTTTAAAATTTCTATAGGAATTTCACATGGGAAATTTTGATTGATAATGCTTCAAACAAGTTTTAATTAATGTTATCTTTGGTTAATGTACAACTAGATGGCAGCTTAAATCCGGGTTGGTTTAGAATTACCACCAAGTGGCACCACAAGTCACAGAAAAAAAGAGACTCATTTACGTATTTTTCTAGTTCTATTATGTACTGGTAAAAAAAATAAACAATTCACCTTTTAATTATTGAAACGGGCAGGGTTTAATTACTTGTGCTGACATGTTTCTGTAGAAAAGCAATTGATTTCTTAAGTACCATTGGAGATGAAAAAGGTTTTATTACGTGTACCCAGACCTTTTTAATGAATTTCTAAATGATTATTCTGGGAAGACATGCTCACTGAAGACAGTATAGAGAAAGTGTAGATAGTCCATAAAAAGTTTTTTTTACTTTCTTTTATTGTTTATAAAACAGGAAAATGAAATGAAGGTAAGGAAAGGAAGGTTACATATTTTAGTTTTTGAGGCTTTATATCATCATTGATATAGTTGGACCTCTTTTAGGCTCTAACATTATTTCAATATCAATTTTTGACAATAAATTACTGTTTTATTAATACAACGCCTGTAACACTTCCTGAATTTGATTTAATTGAACTAAAAGAATTCTAAACTCACTGTGACAAAGAAAAATATTTCTGGGGATTGGCATTTTTCGATCTCTGAACATCAGTCAAATATAACTTAATAAGATACAAACAAAATCTCCAAACATGAAATGTTGTGCCACCCTTGGCTAGCCTTAAGGAATTCTGTTGCTATTGGTGCAGATTTTCTTTGCTAAAAGCAATATAGGAACATGTTCTGTGAAAAGATCTTATCTTAAATTGCAGAAAGGGCAATTAGAACTTGGAAACCATGGCTGAAATTGTGGGAAATGTATCAGAATTGCTGGATTCATTTGTTGTACAAATACCTTCTTATCAATGGGTGTATACTTATACTGTTTTTGCAATTTATGTGGTCATAATCATATTAATATTCATTGGTAATGGTCTTGTTATCACTGCATTTGTAGCATATCGGAACTTAAGGACTATTAACAACTATTTCATTGTGAGTCTATCTTTTGCAGATCTATTTGCTGGCATTTCTTTATTATTTGGATACTCACTGTTTTTCCTTGAGGTTTATAGAATCAGGATTAACACCAGTATTCCTTGCATAATTAACGTTTGGAGTGCAAATGTCTCTTTAGGGGGATCCATTGTGAATTTGTTACTTGTAGCAATAGAACGTTACATAAGCATCACTAAACCACTAAGGTACCACCAAATTGTGACAGAAAAAAGGGCTAAAGTATCCATTTTTATACTTTGGACATTAACGATCTCAATACCAGGCTCTGTTTTCTTATATAACTTTTGGAAACCAGGTATTTTATGCACACAGAAAAATGTGATGCCATGGATTATACAAATGGCTGTAATTTATCCAGTAGTCATTTTGAGTCTTTGTGGAATAACTATCTTTTATGGGCGCATTTTCTTTATAGCATGGCAACAAAAGAAAAAAATTGCAGCTGTGGAAAGAAATCTTAGTCAAGAAAACCCAACAAACCAAAAGAAAAACTCCAAAATAACGAAAATGATGTCAACAGTTATTGGATTGTTGTATATTTGTTGGATTCCATATTTTGCATTTAACTTTCTGGTGTCTTTTAAAATACCTGAACCTGGAGAAGTTATTGAGCAATCACTTTACATTAAAGAATTTTCTAGAACCTTTGTTGATGTTTTACTGTTTGGGAACTCCTTTTGCAATCCTATAATATATCATTTTGAAAGTAGGCAATTTCGAAACGCCTTTAAGAAACTTTTAGGCATCAAGCGCAGTGACAGAGATCTTGGAGCTTCAACGATTCAAGACAACGGAGCCACCTGAGTGGATTGTATCAACAGCAATGAGCGTGTAGCCGGAGGCTGTCCAACGGGCGATAATAGGCTAGTTCGGTTGCTCTGTCAAACTATTCTCTAAAATACCATTAGCTTCCATGCTAAACCACGGAAGATAAATAATAGTAAAAGTGGTTAA